>JAUKNK010000028.1:3822500-3987500 GCA_030765055.1 Mantis religiosa | reverse complement strand
GATTGGAAGAACGCTTCACTTAGGAGAAATACCTAGACATATAGTTAATTAAGAAGTCTTTCCTTCCGAAGCACAGTTAACGGTTTTCTCGATATTGCCTTTGTGTACATTGTAGCTGCTGTTCTTTTCCAAGCAATAAAGGACAAATAAGTCTGAGCTATTTATAAATAATATAGTTATAATATACTCTACTTTCGCATAAATAATCACAAAACCTCTTCGCCAGTATATGACGTTACAGGTAGCGCCCTCTCTGGACAGCAACAAGCAGTCGGCTGTAAACCAAAACTTCTCCCCTGGCGGAAAATCACTGTAACTAAAGTATCGTCTCCCACTAGACACAAAAGGTTTAAAAACGATAGAAAGGAAAATCAATTCATCGAAAATATAAATGATAATTTATGTCAACTAATTTTATCACTACAATTGTCGAGACATTCCTCTGTTGTAGTCCAATTTCCCAATACTGTTATACACTAAAACGCTAATGCTATTTTTGTGTTTGTCAAAAGTCAATAGGAATTACTTTGGAATTTGTAAACTGACCCGGTTATTTAACATACAAGTGTGTGTCCAAGGAAATGGGTAATAAAACACTTCCGTAAACGTTTATTTCAAATTTGTACCAGATGGACAAGTAAGTCTTTGTGACTGAGAAAGTACATTAACTGACTTTGTTTACAGGAGACGTTTTAGTTATAGTAATTGTCCGCCAGGGGAGCTTTGGTTGACTACCGACTGCTTGTTGCTGTCCACAGAGGGCTGTACGTGTAATAGCTTATACTGATGAGATTTATAATTATCTACAAGGTCTTATTACGCATTGTAATTATATTGTTTTAATGGAGCTTTGATATAATTGTTGTTTATTTCCTGAATACGAACGGTAGTCATAATGTCTATGGAGACAAAATCAAGTAAATAATTAATGGTGTGTAGAAAAGGAAGCCTTCTAAACTAACTACATGTCAAAGTATTTCACATAATTGAAGCATGAGTTTAAGGTTATTGTTCTTAGTGGAACTTTATTTTCTTGGAGGTTTTAACCAATTATAGTGAATAACACGTTTAGCAACCTTTGAGTCATGACACCTACACGATGTTTCGCAATGTTTCCTTTGTCAGTAGACTTTATTATGTCCAATATATTTCAAATTCCAGCGATAATATTTTTCACAACTCAGTAATTGTAATTAATTTACAGTTTAATATCGGATATGTAGCGCCCACATTACTTTTTCTACTCCTTTTAAACTTTTATTGATCCATCTCCCTCACGTCAATTGGAATAAACATTCCATTGTTATTAATTATTATGTAGGTACATGGGAATTTAGAACAGAGCACACTTTAAGTGATTGTAAAATGTTTGAATGTTTGTTACTATGTAATTTTATTGTGAATGTATCTTCTGGACTTGACGAAAAAAACTGACTAACGATCTCCGTTTTGAATAGGTTAAGTATTGAAGATTTCAAATACAAAATATCGGAAATGGCTCACACTACCAAAATATATATCTGACAGAAAGTATGTTTTACCAAGATCATCATCTTCTGTTCAGTAAGATTTTGTCTGTTTTTACGGTTTGTCACTTCTACTTATATCACATTAATGAAAATGACTTCTGACAACATTGAGAGAAATTTTAAAATGTACACATCATTTGTCATGAAAACATTTAAAAGATATGGGGTTTTAATAAGAGTATTTAGGGCTATTTTTATAACATCAATATTTTCTAAAACACTTCACGTAAATGTTAGTACGTGGTGTTGGATATTGTTGAAGATATACATTGTAGAAAGGTAAAAGACACGAGATATGAGTGACCGTATAACAATGTGCCATTTGGCCTCCTATGTGACGGACACATCTTGGTGTTTACAACTAAATTAAGGATTTTGTGTTTATTTCTATGGTCAATATAATGTAGCAAACGTTAGTTTATGTATTATTTAACTGAACTACGTGTACACATACCCCTTCCTTTCACTGCTAATATCTGTTAACAAGTAACAAGTAAGCAGTTGCTCGCTTTCCGGCGAGAGGGAAGGTCAAACACGGGTGCTGCTAAGCGTGTTTACGTCAGCATACGTGTTGCCTAGTGAATAGTGATACGTATTGTTTGTGTTCGTCGAATACTGCTAGTAATAGTAGTCTCGTTGTATATTGACATTTACTACTACATACGACAGAAATAATAATGGAAAACCGACCAACGACTTTAGTTGTTAGCTTTGTTGAACGTGACATCATTCGACCGACTGCATATGAAATTCATGAGTGGATTTTTGACACACTAAAATTGGATGAAACTGACGTCACTGGTTTGCAGATAAATGGAATTTCTAGACAAATTTTTATTAAATGCACAACGCCAGAGCTCGTTACAAGAGTACTGACACAGTCAAATGGGGAAGCTAGTTTTGTACTGTCAAACGGGCAGCGCACTAAGGTGATTATTGATGTAGCTGGATTTGGACGACGGCTGGTGAAATTGTACAATTTACCCCTGAATTTCGACAATAGGAAGTTGATGGGAGCTTTGGAGCCATACGGTGCGGTGTTACAGGTGAAGGAAGATGTTTGGAATGAAACATTTCGGTATAAGGTTTCTAATGGCGTTCGTTCCGTTACTATGCTCCTAAAAAAGCATATTCCTTCGTTTTTGAATATTGATGGTTACTCCGCATTAGCGAGTTACCCTGACCAACCCATCACTCGTGCCATTTGTCATGCCGCTGGTCATTTACGTAATCAGTGTCCCCGCAGATTCGTTCCTAGAGCACCGACTACTGCTTCGGAGCCGACTACATGGGCCAAGCTGGTAACGGGGAATTTGCCAACACCACGAATACCGCTGACCTCAGGGGAACAGACAATTAATAATGACCGCCAATTACCGACCCAAAGTACAGAGCAGGAGGAAGGTGAACAGACAATTGTGGCAAAAGACTTTCCACCCCTCAGACAGTCCGAAGAAGATAAGTGTAGTCCGGAAGTGTCTGCTGTAACCTTGGAACACTCTGAGCCAGTGTCTAATCTAGTCTCTCCATCCAGTGTGAAGTCACCTCTGAATACCAAGGGGATAGGGGAGGAATGTGCAGTGCCCGAGTTGGAGAACGAAGAAACTGTGGAGGTCCAACTGCAAACCATAGATCCTGCTTCACGAACAACTGACATACCACCGTCTCCGACAATTTCAGAAGAGGAAATGGACTCTGAGGATTTAGTGTGTGAACGTGGATTGGAGTCCAGGGGTACGTTACGTAGTGGCGGAGTGAGTAGACGTGACCCGCGATTGGAAAAACGAAAAAAGACTGCAACAGAGCGTAAGGCTAAAAAGACTCATACATCAGTGGAACAGTGATTGGATGGTTGAGTACCTGGTGAAACACTATTCCCTTCAGTGTTCCTCCTTATGGTAGTGATTCTTCGGGCATTTGCGACGGTGAATGTAAATTGTTTACGTAGTAGAACTAAACAAGCGCTGGTACGGGATTTTACATTTGAGCACGACCTTGATTTTTTGTTTTTGCAAGAGAACAATGAACCCCACTTGAACTTTTTTGGCCCGAGGTATAATTTTGTTTCCAATGTGGGTGAGGAGCAACGGGGCACCGCCATAGTTTATCGCTCGTCTCTGGGGGTGCAGTTGACGGAAAAACATGCGAGTGGCCGAATTACTTCCTTATTAACGGAAGATAATCTTTTACTAGTTAACGTATATTTACTTTCAGGTTCCAACAGACGTAAGGAAAGGGAAGACCTTCTTGCCAAAGAGTTGCCTTTCTTTTTGCGCCATCGGTACGACAAATTGGTTTTCGGAGGGGATTTTAACTGTGAGCTTAGTGCAAAAGACCAAACTGGACATTACCAACCGTCCCCTATGTTAGACCGTATTTGTAAATCCTTGGAGCTGCAGGACGCCTGGGAATATCTTTATGACACTCATGTTGAATATACCTTTCACCGAAACACTACGGCTTCCAGAATCGACAGAATTTATGTTAGTACAACCATGAAGCAGCAGATCCGCAGCGTGAGAGTGCGACCTGTACCTTTTAGTGACCACCATTCGCTGATGATGACGCTGGTGCATACCACCCGGACACCGACAATGGGCAGAAGTTATTGGAAACTAAACAGTGAGCTCCTCCAGGATGAGTCAATCCGAGAAAAGTTTCGACTGTTGTGGACGAGGTGGCAGCGTACTGCTAAAAACAGGACTCCCAGTTTGTTGAAACAATGGTTATATACGTTCAAACCTGCCATCCGTAATTTTTATAAAGGTGAAGGTATTGAGAGGGTAAAGGTGCGACGTCAACGGTTGAATTATTACTACGACCTGCTAAATGACTTGTATCAGCAACAGTGTGATGGCCGAAACGTGACGCAACATATTGTTGCCGTCCGAAAAAGGCTTTGTTGTTTACATGAGGAACTTTGCCGGGGAGCACAGATCCGAGCGGGCGACCGCTCGGTGCAGGACGAGGAGAGAACTTCCCTGTATCATTTAGCGTCCGAAAAGCACTCAGGGACACGAAAATATATTTCCAAGTTACGTTCGTCGGGAGGAAACTTACTGACGACCTCACGAGAAATCTTAACGGAGGTTCAGGATACATTCACCCACAGATTTGCTGCAGTGGATGTCAACAGAGCAGCACAGGAATATGTCTATACGCTAATTGAACCACTTGTAACGCCGGAGATGAACGTGGCCTTGACTGAGGACATAAGGGAAGAAGAATTGCGCACGGCATTAGCGTCGGCCAGTATGACTTCTGCACCAGGACCCGACGGTATTGGGTATCAGTTCTACCGTGACAATTGGAGTATAATAAAAGATACTTTGCTTGGTGTAATGTTGGAGTTACAGCGAGGTCCGGAAATCATGTCTGGATTTAATGAAGGCGTCATTGTGCTCATTGCCAAACATGCGGCAGCACTAGATGTGAACGATTATCGCCCAATCACGCTTTTAAATTCAGATTACAAATTATATACCAAGATAATCGCCAACGGGATGAAGAGATACCTGCCGGGCATTATTGGGAAAGGACAGACCTGTGGAATCCCAGATAGGACGATTACGCATATTCTAAGAACGTTGCGAGATACCATTATTGAATGTGAGCGCACACCTGATGAACCGGTAGCAACCTTGGCGTTGGATTTTACCACAGCATTTGACAGAATTCATCACGGTTATCTATGGGGTGTGCTACGACGCTTTGGATTCTCTCCCTCATTTTTGAATGCCATACAACGGCTCTATGCAACGGCATATTCCAGAATCCAAGTAAATGGATTTTTTACGCAGCCAGTGCTTATAGAACAGTCCATCCGTCAGGGATGTCCACTGTCGATGATCCTATATACGATGTGTGTAGAACCCTTAATAAGAGGCATAGTCTCCGTACTCCATAGGAGAAAAAACCTCTTGAATCTTGAGAGAGTATTTGCGTATGCGGATGACATTACACTGGTGCTCACGGATTCTGGTGACCTCACAGCAATTGAACCAACGTTACTACAATATCAGAGTGCGTCAGGGGCCTTGATCAATTACAGTAAATCACATCTCCTGGCCTTGAATAACTGGACAATGGAGGACGCTCGGTTTACACATCAATCCGAAATTAAGGTCCTAGGCCTGTTGCTAACACCCCACCTGGAGGACCTGATCGCAGTAAACTGGAGAAGAATTGTTAACCACTGCATATATAAATTGACCTCACAGTTGACGAGGAATTTAAATTTTGTGCAGAAAATTTGGCACGTGAATACCTTTGTGCTTGCGAAGCTGTGGTACGTGACACAGGTGCTTCCGATGCCCCATCAGTTCTCACAACGGTTAGAACGGGCAATAGGCTATTACATTTGGAAGAATAAGTACTACAAAGTTGCCCGACCACAGTTGCGGAGGGACATAAATAGTGGCGGATGGAATTTGGTGGATGTGCAAGTGAAGTGTCGTGCCCTGTTATTGCGTTCTATCCTGACAGCCATCAATCGCCAAAGTAACCAACAGGATATACAGTTCAGCAAACAAGTGATTGGCACACATATGGGAGCTCCTGTAGCCTTTCGACAGGTGCGAAGGGATTATGAGAGAGTTTTGCCTTTAATTGCAAGGAAAACAAAGACGTTGACATCCAAAATTATATATAAGGAGTTATTAAAGGATTTCTTGGCAGTACCGGCGATTGTTCTCAAATATCCAAATACTCCCTGGAAAAATATATGGACACTCTTCGGCTATCGTTTTGTACCATTGGACTGGAAAGTAGCCTTGTATCAGTTTGTAAATGAAATCATTCCCACGGAAGCTAAGAAACATAAACACAATATATGCCGGTGCCGTGGTGTAAACATTGTGGAGGCGTAGATACGCAACTTCATAGAATAACCAGCTGCGTAATGGTACGCGACATTTGGAAATGGACCAAGAAGCAGACGGGACACATGATTGGGGTAACGTCGGAAAATTCTGTAACTTCAGTTTTGTTAGCTTGGAACTTCCAGAAGGGAGCAACAGAGCACCCACAGATATGGTTGGCTTTTGGTTTCTACCATTACTGCCTTAGTTTCGACCAACCGACTTTATTAGAATTTAAATCATGGCTAAAGGCTGAAAGATATAGGATGAGACGATACCCTAACATATGGAATCTCCTGAATAAGCACCTGGACTTTAATTTATGAGACTTACAAAAAAAAAAAAAAAAAAATCAGAGCCCATCCTTCTTCCCAATCACACTTAGTACATAAATAGACTTTTTTCCTTTTCCCTTTTCCTATAAAAACAAAAAAGAGATGTTTTTTTTAATAAGAAAAAAAACTGTTATAAAAAAACTTAGAGGAGCCTTCGTGCAACGCAAAAAAATGGAATATGGCGATAAAGAAAATAAAAAAAAGAGGAAAGGTTTAACGCCTAGAAAGAAAAGCGTCATTTGTGCTAATCTAGTTGATCGAAAGAAAAAGAAAAAAAAAGTATGCTACGTGATTGTTCATTTTGTAGACATTCAACAATTCTATATAACGACCATTTACACATATACATATATTACTTTGTAATGAAATTGCTTTCTATATTTTATTTATTAGTATACTTCCTTAATAAGAGACGTCAGAATGTCGAGATTACTTTCAGCTCCACTAGGATTGTGTTGTATCAGTGTTTATAAAAGTGCAACTGCAAGGTCATTACTCCTCCACTAGGACTGCTTTTATCAGTTCCTTTATTCTACTCTAGAGTCACCAACACACAACCACGCGCTCTGGTGACTCTTTGCTCTTTTAGGGTATACCTTGTTTTTGTATTTCATTTCTATTCAAATATGGTGGCTTTGTTAGACAAACTTAGTGCTGTGTTGGTAAAGGATTCTTCGGAAGTGTCTTCACTCATCTAAAACGTCAGCCGAACTACAGGAAAGGGTCAAAGTTCCGTGGGAATCCCGACAGAAAGACGACATTATTTTTATGGGCTAAATGGCGAGAAGAATAAACAAGATCTTTGCTCCTGGATCATACTGAGTCGTGTATTAAGTATTTTAGTTTATTTCTGTTTTGCTTCTTTACTTTAATGTTTAATATCTCGAATTTAAGTCAAAAACGAGAGATTTTATGATAGAAATAATATGTATTTTAAAACAAAGGTTATCCTAACTGCCTCTTAAATTATTTGTTAGACAGTGAAGCAACAAAAGAATAAAATCATAAAGTAACACAAAAAACGGGATACCAACATTGCAGTCCTCCATCCGTGATCCATGTCCTCAACACTTCTCGGTTTAATCTAGAAACTGGTAAATGTTTCTTTATATTTATTTACTTAGCGTCCTTCAGCTTATGTCACATCAGATGATGAATCAAATGATGTTCAAGTAAGTCGAGAGTCCATTAGAAGTCATTCTTCCGGACAACAGAAACCCCTCAAGCAAAAAATAAGAAGCACTTATACAGATAACCCACCGTACCCAAATTCGAACTCGGGTCTCCTTGAATGTGAGACGAGGCTACCTCAACACCACAGAGGCGGGATTAAGGTGTTTTCCTTGAGGAAAGAATTGTGGAATTGAATATTGATTCATGTCGAATTTGTTCCCAATCAAAGATCAGTACAACGCTTTAACGTCTGTAGAATGCTGACTGCGACTTCGGCTAAGTTCGGAAACGCGAAGTGGTCGTAGTTACCGACAAGTGACCAAACATTTTGGACGAACTGGAGGTAAATGTATATAACATATAGTAAGGTACTAAATATAAATATAAAATAATGTTACAGTTTCTGACAAAAATCAAAATTTCCAAGGATGTTCTATTTAAAGTGTAGGTAGCCTGTAAAAATGTTCACGCTGCATTCTTGGAAGACGTTGAACCAAGAACCTCTTATATTTCGGTTATGATACTGGCAAGCCACACTCAGGCCCATTTTCTCAAAAGGCTGTATTCTTTGCACTCAAAGAGTTAAAAATGTTTATTTATATTTTTTTCATGTTCCAATTGTTGGGCACTATACTTCAGCTACTTACTGTAAGTGTAGTAAATTCTGTAGTAAAAACTGTAGAATGTAAAACCTATACCGAAATATGACTTTGTTAGAAATCTGTATGGTCAAATCATGTATTCAAAATGTTGTAAAGCAGAAGTTAGCAAAAATACACAAATTTCCCTCCTACAGAAACTTAACCTTTACATCAATTATACTCGAAAAAAAACTTTTTTCTATTTATCTCTAATGATTAAGTCAGACTAACTGATCTTTAATATAAAAAACAAAATGTACAATTGTAATATTCTGAAAATAATCTCAGATTCGTTCCATTAATTTTCCTCAACTTGTATGTCATAACATGTGGACGAGCTTTTACTACATCAAAAGTCAAATATTGTTAAAAGCGTAATTTACGGCAACATAATTTATCTAATTAAAGGTCCTTCTGTATTTCTACTCCACTATCTCATATTTCCAAATCTTAGAAATGCTAATCCTACTGTAGTAAGCTCACAAGAATAGCACTAGAACTTAAAAGGTAGCATGACCTGACCCGACTTTTAACATTTAACTACCGTCTTGTCGTATCTACCATAAAATGAGTAATGAAATGTTTCTGTACTGGGATTTTTTTTATTTAGAGCGAATGGAACAATAAGCTTTAGTGGTAGGACTAATTGAGAGTGTAAGGCGTTAAATTTCTGTAGTGGACGGTCTGTTAGTTATAGTGATTGTCCTCCAGTAGAGAAATTCCAGAACCAGAATCGCTGTCCAGAGATGGCGCCACATATAATATCTTATACTGGGAAGGAATACAAGAAATTATTTACCAAGATTTAGAACACAATTTAAATATGCTTTTTACATAAATCTACGATTCAATTGATCTTTATTACCGTAAAACATACAGTAGCTTCAGTAAATACACTGATGACGTAAAGGGAAATAAGTAATGCTGTGTAAGAAAAGATGTCTTCTAATGTAGAAATATTTGGTCCGCTTTTGCCCCTATGAAATATTGCAGATTTCAATGGTACTTGTATCTCTAATGTAGAACATATTTTTGAATGTTTCTATTCTTCAGATAGCATTTTTGCTGCGCCATACACTTTTAACACAATAGCGTTTGTGAGAAGACTTGATAAGCAGTACTACTATAGTTCAAGTCTGAGAGGAAATCATTGCTGATTATCCAATTATTTACTGTGTTCAACTCACAGGACATTTCAGTTTTCATAAATCTTTATTCATTTGCCTATTTCATCACATGTTGCTAATAGTATTTTGCTTGCAACAAAATAGGAGAATACAGTAGGTAGCTAACATTTTAAATCTGGTAGCTAGGGAACGGATTTCAAATTTGATTCTCTTTCTATAGCCTAGAGATAAAATTAATAGTGCATTCCCATTTGACAAACTTACAGTTATTCTAAATTTGAAAATATGTCATAAAGGTTTTCCTCCACAAAATCATTTATCGTTTGTTTTATCGAGATCTCTATATTGGTGCAGTAAGATTTTGTCTGTCTCTTACAGTTTACATTTATGGCAATGTCCTAGGAATGGAGACACTTCTGACTAAATTCACAGTTGATTCAACATGTTTACTTAATTTGTCCAGAAAATATTTTAAATATAAGGTACGTCCATAGATATCTTTGAAAGCATTTTTGGGAAAATCTTTAAAAATGCTCCATGTATAAGAGGTCTGTGGTCGAGATTTCCCTCAATATTTAAATGTTGCATCCCTTAAATAAACTCAGCACTTAGCCGACTTTTGTTGTAGAAGCTTTGCTGTTTACCACTTTAGTGGTAGTGTGGATTGAAAGTGTAACATTTTAAATGCCTGCAGCAGACTATCTGTTAGTTTAGAGTATGTCCGCCAGGGGAGAAATTCCTGAAGTGCTAACTGAACTGGAATCGCTGCCCAGAGATGGCACTACGAGTAATATCTTATACTGAGAATGAACATGTGTAATTATTTACCAAGATTTATATCACACTTTAAGTATATTCTTTGCATAGAGCTTCTATTTGAATGTTCTTTATTGCTTTGAAACAAGCAATAGCTTCAGAGAAAACAGAGACAATTTCGAAAAAATAAAGATTGCTTTCTGAGAAAAGAAGTCTTGTAAAAGATGTACATTTTAACATTTTTTGTTTCATTTAGGTTATGTATGAATGTCCATGTCCGCTAAATTTTGTTGGAGCTTATACCTCTAACGTTGAATACACTTGGATATATGTGTTCCATAAGAATTTCATTTGAGCTTTAGGAATGAGAAGGCTTTATAAGCGTTACAAGTATATCTTAAATTTTGAAGAAAATCATTGGTAATTATCGAAATACTCAACAAGTTGAACTCACAGGACTTTTTATTCTTATTAAGTATATTTATATTTGTACTTTATGTCAATGAAGATACACATTCTTAATATTATTTTCCTTGCAAGAAAATAAGAGAATGCAGTAAGTAGCTAACCTTTTAGCGATAGCTGGTCTCCATAAAGACCTTCAAATTTGACTTTCCCAAATTTCTTAGTGATAACAAATTATAAAGCTTTACATTTGGGAAATAAATACATATTGAAAAGTTGAAACAAATAAAAAATACCTCGCAAATGCTTTATTCTACAAAAAGTATATTTCAATTTATCGTTTGTTTTATCGAGATCTCTATATTGGAGCAGTAAGATATTGCATGTCTCTTACAGTTTACCATTATGGTAATGCCCTACGAATGGAGACACTTCTTACTACCTTCACAGTTGAATCAAGATTTTCATTTCATTTTTTGTGAAAATATTTTAAATATGCGGTACATTCAAAGAAATTCTTTAAACCATTTTTGAGATCTTTGAAATTGCTCCATGTCTAAGAGGTCTAGGGTCGAGATTTCCCTGAATATTTACGTGTCACGTCCTTTAAATATACTGAGTATTTCGCAGACTTTTGTTGTAAGAGCTTTGCTGTTGACAGATACATAAATAAATAAAAAGTATGGTTGTGTATCTTGACTTTAAGTGATAGTAAAATTTTTAAAGAGCTAATCAGTATATGTCCGGGCTAAACCAAGTAATGTATTACTTTGGAGAAAACTGTAAATATTGGTAAATACAAACAATTAACAAGGATTGTGTCTTACATACATCCTGTGCCTTAACGACATCTACATTTTTGTTTATTAACATTTCGTCTATCTCCTAGAGATACAAAGGAACATTCAGAAGGAAGAGAATTTAGGAAGACATTCCCGAAATATTTAAAATTGCAGTTATTCAAAATATTCAATAATGTCCGAGATGCGATTTTAATGCAGTGCCATATCTACAAGCATTTCCAGTCCATCTCATGTTTGAGAGGACGTGTTGGCTTCATTCCTATACCATTATTGATCTGTCAGCAATAGTTATATGTTTTAAAAATGGTTGTTATGTAATGGCCTTCAATTTTGTATCTGCTCAGCTATCAATAACATTATTACATTTTAGATGAGTCGCATTTTTTACACATCTGCTTCACTTCACGAAAGTGAAGCAGATGTGTAAAAAATGCGACTCATCTAAAATGTAATAATTTTTCGCTTCACTGTGGTGTTCCAATACAGTTGAATCTCGATATAATAACCTTATTGTTTACAATAACTGTTTGTATAATAACAATAAGTGTAAGTTGTCTTGAGTAACTGAATTGTTAAGTGGAATAGTAAAAATAAAACAGTAACACACAGTATAAAATCATACTTTCTTATGTACATCTCTTCCAACTTATTTACCACCCATTCTCTCTCTTTTAAATTGTTCCATAAGATACTTTTTTTTTAACTATTCTAATTTGTTAATTACATTCCCAAAACACAAGCCACTCTCATAAAAATATTTTATCTTTTGAAACATTTTGTGTTGGTATTCAATTTTAAAGATTACGATTTACTTTTAAAACATTATAATTTTCTATATGAAGTTTTGAAATACCTTTCTTTTTAAATGGTCACTTAAGTAAGATTATACCATAATTGTGTGTTATTCTTGGATAAATTACAAGGAAATTAAAAAAGTTTGCTCTTGTAGAACTTCTGATATAAGATAATAATATTCACAGCTAAATTGCTAATAACTCAGAAAATAAAAGAGATGTCACACTCAAGTTTAAAATAGCCTAATGTTTACATACGACTACTTATAAGATAAATGCCCTGTAATCTCATCAAATGTCACATTTATTGGTTAGTTCCCTTAAAATGTGGTGGTGCACCATCCTGCTGATACCTCACATAGAGGGAACATTTCATATGAGGCCAGGTACTTCACAGTTAATAAAATGACAATACATTACGGCAGTACTTATACCATCATGTCTACTTCTACATCAGGTACTGATGTATTTGTTAAATTTAAAGAAACACAACTAAATATCCAATAGAGGTCAGTACTTCACAGTTAACAAAATCGCAAAACGCTACACCAGTAGTTATACCTTCAGGTGTACCTTTACCTCTACATCAGGTACCGATATATTTGTTAATTTTAAAGAGACACAACTAAATAACCAATAGAGGTCAGGTACTTCACAGTTAACAAAATGACAATACACTACACCAGTAATTATACCTTCATGTCTACCCGTACATCAGGTACTGACATATTTGTTAATTTTAAAGAGGCACAACTAAATAACCAATAGAGGTCAGGTACTTCACAGTTAACAAAATGACAATACGTTACACCAGTAATTATGCCTTCACTTCGAACTCTACATCAGATACTGACATATTTGTTAATTTTAAAGAGACACAACTAAATAACCTATAGAGGTCAGGTACTTCACAGATAACAAAATGACAATACAGTACACCAGTAATTATACCTTCATGTCTACTTCTACATCAGGTATTGACATATTTGTTAATTTTAAAGAGACACAACTAAATAACCAATAGAGGTCAAGTACTGCACAGTTAACAAAATGACAATACGCTACACCAATAATAATACCTTCATGTCTACCCCTACATCAGGTACTGACATATTTGTTAATTTTAAAGAGACACAATTTAATAATGAACAAAAAGTAACCACATTTATATTGTATTTCAAGTGTTTAATCACTGTGGATTTAGAACACCTACACATGGGATTCAATTTGGTAATCTATTTTCTGCCAGAGCTCATAAGGAGTACTAACCTTTGCCCTTGAAAGATGTTCAGGTACAGTTTAGTTTGTTATGTTTATTGTTTATAATAAAACACAAGTTTATAAATTATTAATGCATCACTGTTTATAATAACTTTAATGAAATGTAACACAATTCTGCCCCAGTAATTAAAACTGAATTCAGAAATAAAAGTTTAAGATGTTTGGGAATAATACAGTCTTATTTGAAGATATGAATGTACAATGCAATGCAACAAGAGTTGTTCAAGTCAACAAACTACATATAATATTTGTTTTTTCTGTTTATTATTATGACCATTGTGATTTACAATAATAGTAGAATATTCATAAACACTGTGTAAAATACGGTACATTAATCTGCAATTGTATTTCATCAATTCAATTAAATATTTTACTCTTAATTCTGTATCAGTTCTCTTAACCATAATTCCCAATTACTTTGCAATCCATTTGAACAGCTCTCTCTTTTTCTACAAACTGTTTACGTAACAACTCTTGTTAGAAAATGAGTACGTGTATTATGTACTGACTCATGTATTCTAGTTTTGGCTACTTTATAATTTAGGTTATTTAAACAAACAATACTTTCTTACCATGCTAATTATAATTTTGCAATTCTATTCTACAAAGCTTGTACCCTGCTGATATTTATGAGCATGGCTCTTTGGCCTAGTCATTATTCGACCTTGACCTAATATTCTATTGTGACCTCTGCTTCTCTAACTCTTAACTTCCTTACCCTTGTCAGCCATTTCTCTTTGATTTTGTCTGCCTACTTCTCCAACTCCCTTATTACTTTCTCTTCTTTCAGCGTAAGCTTTGTATGGTTACCATGTAAGTCTGTAGTTCTTATCGTACATTAAGTTCCTCCAGTTTTCAGTTTCTTTAAGTTCCACTACATAATGCTCTATGCTTATTTTATTTTCCATAAAATGTACCATCTTGGTGAACCCCCTCTCAATATGGCTTCTGTCCTTAACCAAGCTAAACCCTCCCTCTCATAACTGTCACATTTATGTTTGCATTTCCAAATTCTCATTTAGATATTTCTTACTTATTAGGTTTCCCCATGGCACTTGTCTGTCAATCTCTTCTACCTTGATCCTAATCATTTTCCAAAACCTTTTGCACTTCTTCCTCCCTTCTGTCAGATATCCCACAGCTCTACTCTGTCCAATGTTCTCTTTAGCTCTACCCATCAGCTGTACTTACTTGTTGAATTCTTCTGGTGTTCTAGACTGATCTTTAATATATTATTATCATTCTTTTTATACAGCTGTACCATTATTTGTAGAATCTTTTTATATGTACCCTACTTCTGCACGATCTTCCCAGTTCGACTCTACCTGGTCCCTTTAGCGATCACTTTTTTAGAACCTAATATCTCTTTACAGAACTGTTCATATGTTTGTTCCACATGCCTTCTTATCTCGTTAGCCCTCCACAACTCCATACCATAGCCGTTTAGCCCAGAGGCTCTACTCCCATTAGTCCTGAACCCGTAGGAACTGGACCCGGGCCTCCTTCAACCAGGGAGTATCCGAGCTGTCCCAAAGGGCGCTCGCCGTCCTCCGTGGGGCTTTCCATAGGGCAAGACCTAGACTCTAACAAGCCCCCCCATCTGGTCCTATGGACTCAAGACGGGATGGAAGTGGATACGCCACTTACGCGCGTCAACACTCAAGGTGAAGACTACCGAAAAACCTCGGTGGGGCCGCCTGGTGATCTAGCACACCTTCTACTAGCTATGCAGGCTAGTACCCGGGAGAATTAATGGCTTCCCTCAACCCCGTCCGAAGACGTACCCGATTCCCACGGGTATCGGGAACACACTGCCCCCTCGAAGCCATCCCAATCCGAACAACTCCCGAAGGAGGGGCTCGGCTGTTCGGCCCGAGGTTCCTCTAGTAACGTCAGAGGTACCACGAGTGCTCAGGGTCCGCAGCGCCCGCACTTTGGCAGCTGAAACGGACGGATCCCTTCCCCTACGGGAAACTCCATACCATATGTTATTTGTTACTCTATTATTGATTCATATATTCTCTCAAGCCACTTTTCTGACATATCTGGTAATTTGCAATTACAGTTCCTTACCTCAGACATCGCTATCTTCCCTTTCACTTTTATCTTTCTGCCATGTGCTCTCCAACTTCCACTGTAGCACACTCTCTTCACTAAATAGCCAAACTCCTTTACCACCTCCACTTTTTGTTCATTTAAATACCACTTTTCATCCTTTCTTATCACACTTCTCAAAGCCTACCTAATGTTTTAGTCTTGCTTATATTAATTCTTATCCCCCATTCCTTACAGTAACCGATAATTTCATTTATTGCTCTCTATAACCCTATCTCTGTTAAAGATGTTCTTATTAAGTCATCTACAAATAGTAACCCTGGTATTATATTGTTACTAATAATTGAGCTATGATTGTTACTTTCAAATACATATCAAATTACATATAAATTAAGGTACATTAATTTGAATTGCGTTTCATTATTTTTTTAAATATTTTGCTGCTAATTCTGTTTCACTTCACTTAACCATAAGCTCCAGTTATTTTATTTTGATATCACATTTGAGCAGCTTTCTTTCCGACTCTACAAACAACTCCTGTTAGAAACTGACTACATGTATTATGCAATAATTCATATATTCAATTTTTCTTTCTCCGTTGTTTTAAAACATTTCTTATAGAAAATAAGCAGTCCGATATAAATTGTGAGAAAAAATATTATTCAACAACTGAGAACATTAAAACTGTTTATATTTAATTGGTTAACGACTGTATAACATGAATATAACACAGGAAACCTTTAAAAACATTACAAATAAGGGGGCGAAATCCCATGACCATATATGGGACGGTGGAAATGAAAGGGTTAAATAAAGAATTCTAATTTTTGAAGCATATGGAGAAGCGACAAGGAATAACTTGAAAAAGAAATAATATGCTTTATACAAATTGGGCTTTAACAACATGTACAACTTCGGTTCAGTGACACTTTGTCCATTCCTAATGTAAAAGTCATCCAGAATGTGGAAGTCATCTGATGACATTCCCAAATGAATTAAGATATAAATTTGTACTTACACTATGTATGTACCTGTATATACCGAGATCTGACATTGGTAGCAATCTGTTTTGTCAATTCATGTAGTCAAAGTGTTGTACCATTATAAAATACAAGATGACAAAAAATATTGGTTCCACTTCCCATCTCTATCTCTAATAATGTGGCCAAGTGACCTAATTTTTAAAGTAAAAGCAGCATGCCAACGGAAATATTCTGGAAATAGTCTCAGAAACATTCCGACAAAATTCTCTTATCTTAACATATGGACAAACTTTTAGTACATCTAAAGTCAAATATTGTTAAAAAGCATAATTTATGGTAACTGAAGTTATCTGATTAAAGATATTTGTACCCACTGCGGTTATATTTCATTATCCAATAACTTTATACTCTCCCGGATCCATTATTAAGACTGGTGGCGTACGTGCTCAAAGGGATCGGTGCGGAGCGATAACTGACAGATAGCGCAGTGTTGAGATAGAGAGCCTGCAGAAATAGATAAAGATAGCACGGAGATAAAGGTTTGCCGAAACAAATAAAAGGAAAATTGGCAGTGACATCTTGATTGATCGAGAACATTCGGTTTCTTGTTTGTTTTAGAACAGTCTAGAATTATCAATGGAGGTAATATAAGAGATCGCGACACGCCAGCAAGTAGCTGTAAACAGAGTCGTAATTAGAGAGTGGTAAGTACAACTAGTGTGTGTTTTGGAAGTGAAATCTTTGTTGTGGTCAATGACCTTGAATATAGTATTTGTATGTTACGTAATTCTGCTGGTGTATAAAGTGTATTTCTACCAAATCAAGAACATTTTGAATTGCTACAACTTGGATTTTAATTCTACAAATCCACAAGGTCACAATATCTTAGAAATGCAAATTATCCTCTTGTAAATTCACAAGAGTAGCACTGGAAATTAAAAGACAACATGGGCTGACATATTTAACTACGCTTTCTCGTAGCTACAACAAAACGAACTATGAAACATTTATATATATATATATACGCTAATATTTCTACTTTGGAGCAAATATAGTAATGAGTCTCAGTGATAGGACGGATTGGGAGTGCAGCATGTTAAATGGCTGAACTATATGAACTGATAGTAATAGTGATTGTCCACCAGGAGAGAAATTTCAGAACTGTAAACCGAATTAGAATTGCGATTAAGAGATAGCGCCACATGTAATAACTTATACGGAGCTGCAAGATTGTGCCGTTTGTTTTCTTCCCGGCACATTTTTGTTGCCCTTCCGGGTCGAGGGCGCTGCCGTCTTGTTGTTTTGGGCTTCCCGCCGTTTCTCTCTGGGGGCGCTGCGGTGCCCGAGGCTTCTTGGGTGGCTCCTTCGAACCGGGAGAGGAGTGTGTGTGCCTGGTTGGTGTCGCGTGGGCGTTTCTTAGGGTGAGTGCTCCAATTCGGGTTTCCCGATTTTTTTTTTCTCTTATGTTTTTTTTTTTTTATAATTGGTCTTTTGGTGAGCCGTGTGTTTTTTGGGGCTCTTTCTCCCAGATTCGGGACCAGAAGTATATTGTTACCTTTATCTGTATGGTTGGTCTATGCAAAGTGTAGCAAAAAGAACAAGCGAGAAATAAATCCATGTTAAGGTTCTGTAAAAGGCGTATGATTTTAATTTAATCCCATGACCCTGGGTTGGCCCGCACAAATTGGTAGCAGAGCGTGGTTCATTTGACGCTTGGCTCTCGGCTTGGTTTCCGCGCGTTCGTGTTTGTTGCTTTTTACGTTTTTTGTGCCCCCTACTGTATCCTTTGGCAGTGAGGAATGGCGACTTCCTTAGCAAATGTTGACCGCTTGCGTAAAGGTGAGCTGATTTTTGAGTTGTTAATTCGTGGTGGGCAGGTCTCTCCTGCGGCCGACTGGTCGGCCATATTAGACGCATTGCGTCTTGTCAAGGACAAACCGTTCATTGCTTTACCTGATAAGCATGATTTAGTTGCCAATTCCCCTCAAGTGTGTTCTGAAGCGCTTTTAGAGTTGGGTGAGGTTATCCAAGATTTGGAGCGTGAGGGGACCCCTTCAAGAGGACAGCAGGTTCGTTTATTGGCGCACATCCAGCATTATATCAACAGGTTAGATTATCTCATTACCTATTTTCCGCGTTCCGAGGTTTTACCTCGTGTTAAGACACTCAAACAAAATTTTGAGGCGCTCCTCGAGAAATTTAACGCCATGGCTCGTCAAGGGGGAGAAGACGCTAAGCTGTATTTTTCGGAGACCACGTCTTCCCCGGCTGTGAGTCCCGTAGCTTCTCTTTCGACGCCATTTCGTGCCTTAAAAATCATACACCCTTTACAACAGTTGGTGGAGGCAGTGGATATGTTCGAGGTGTCGGATGTGCTGTCGGCTTACACGTTTTTGAAATTCCTAGTAAAGCTTAAAAAGGTAGCCATGGTGCACTCGGTTTCTTCCGATTTAACCATGCAGGCAGTTGCGACCAAGGTCAAAGGTGTAGTTTTGAATCTTTTGCTTAGAGCAAGGCAATCAGCTGACCCTTTAAGTACCTTTCATGCATTGGTTTTGGAATTCTTTATCCCGCGTCGTGAATCGTTAAAATTATTGCAAGACCATTATTTACGACCTCAAGGTCTGGCCGAACCGTTTGTCCAGTATATGGAACGGGTCAGAGACGTGGCCTTGGCCTTACGTCTCCCAGATACGGAGCAGGCAGTTTGTGACGTCATCATTTCGGGTTTGAATCCCGAAGCTCGCTCCAGTCTTGTTTTCGCGACACGCCCTAATACGTTCACGGCATTGGAATCTTTAGTGCCCCTGCTTAATGAGTGTTCTTCTGTAGATCGATCTCGCTTAGGTGAAGTGTTGAATTCACCTCCCCCACCACGAGCGAATCGTGGAGATGGTTTAACACCCGGCGTCCGACCTGGGTCATCAACTCACGGGCCCCGGGTAAGATGCTACCGTTGTCAGGAGGTAGGACATATGGTTAAGAACTGTAGTTTTCCTCGCCCAACGGGCATGGACCCTTCGAAATCTGGACGTGATAGTCAGTTCCGGCAGCGCCCCATTTGACGCCAGAAGTTGCCTGCCATGAGCGCGAGTTTGGCTTCATCACGGCGCATCTTGGCTCTACCCCATTCTATTAAACCTCTTGTGCAGGTTGTTGTCGGTAAGGTGAGCGTTTTAGCCCTCCTTGATTCCGATAGCTCATTTTCTCTCATTAATCAAGTATATTTTCACAATACATTGGCGACTTCGTGTCCCAAGGAGGTGAGCTGTCAGGTACAATGTTTGGCAGTTAATGGTCAGTCCTTTAACGTGTCTAGCAAGGTTAGGTGTACTATCCGCTTTCCTAAGTTCACTTGGAAACATGAGTGCTATTTGGTCCCTGATCTACCCTATTCTGTAATCTTGGGGGCCGATTTTATGTCACGCTCCCGTTTGTGTTTAGATTTTGCGAAGAAACAAGCCACTTTCGGGTTCGCGACTGGAAGTAGTGTACCTTTACAGGAGAAACTATATGACGTTCCACCTCGTCCTCGTCTAGGTAACGTCACGCTATTAGACGAGCGTGAGGCAGATATTTCCTTGTCTCATTTGACTCATCAACAAGCCGCAGTGGTGGAAGGTTTGGTTCAGGAATTTTCCTCCTTGTTTTCCGACCGGTTGGGTGTTACTCATCTTATTACCTACGATATTCAGCTGACCGACCCGTCCCCTGTTAAGCTTTCTCCGTACCGGCTGACACCACCCAAAATGGCCATTTTGAAGGCTAAAATCAATGATATGTTGGATAAGGGTATCATTAGACCTTCCACTTCGTCTTATAGTAGCCCGGTTTTCTTAGTTCCTAAGGGTGACAATGATTTCCGTCCTGTCGTGGATTATCGCCAACTCAATAAAAAATACTTATTGAATCTACTACCATGCCAGACCTCCATACTGCCACCCATCACTTTGCTGGTGCACGCGTGTTTACTGCTCTGGATTTAAACAGCGCCTATCATCAGATCCCTTTGTCGGATGAATGTAAACACGTGACTGCTTTTTCATCTCCGTGGAGATTGTATGAGTTTAATAGGATTCCCTTTGGGATTGCTACCGGTGCGCAGGTACTTTCCCGTCTCTTGAACAATTTGTTTTCTGACATTAAATTTAAATTTCTTTACCACTATTTAGACGACCTAGTAGTGTACGCTCCTGATTTTGATTCCCATATCTTACATTTACGTGAGGTTTTTGATCGCTTACAGAAGGCTGGCCTCACGGTTAAAAGGTCTAAAGTGAAGTTTGCTACCACAGAGATTTCCTTCTTGGGTCATTGGGTGTCGCCCGCCGACATTACTATTGATTTAGAACGCACCAAAGCCGTGCGCAATTTTCCACCCCCTAAGAACTTACGTGCATTGGCTCGTTTTGTTGGTATGGTGAATTTCTTTTCCAAGTTTATTCCTTCCTTCGCTGCCCGGGTTGAACCTTTGAATCGCCTTCGGCGGAAGGGTATTAAGTACGTCTGGGGTGACGAACAACAGCGTGCGTTCGAAGACCTTAAGTCCGCCATTTCCTCTCCTCCTGTTTTGGCATTTCCATATTTCAATAGAACTTTTATTCTCCAGACTGACGCTTCTAGTTATTCCCTGGCGGCGGTTCTTCTCCAGGATTTTCCGGAGGGGCGCCGTCCCATTTGCTATGCTTCGCGAACTTTATCTGAAGCTGAACGCAAGTTTTCCATCTATGAGCTCGAAACCTTGGCAGTTTTGTTTGGTCTCGAGAAGTATAAACCCTACCTGGAACATGTATCTTTCATATTGGAGTGTGATAACCAGGCTCTCACGTGGGCGTTAGGGACACCACGTAAAACCGGTAGGCTCGCCCGTTGGGGCGTGCGGATTGGTGCGTTTAAGTTTACACCGAGGCACATTCGTGGTTCTGATAATGTAGTTGCTGACGCCCTTACACGTATGTTTTCTGAGGAACCGCCCCTGTTACCATCCTCGGGGACGGTTTCTGGCTCTAACGCCTGTCTGTCGTTCCCCGAAATGTTTACCAGCATCGCTGAACATCAGCCCAGGGATGCCTGCATTAATCAGATTATACAGCAGTTTGAGGACGGCCATCCTGTCCCGCCGTATTGCTTACGTGATGGTGTTCTTATGGCGCGTGCTAATTTTGACGGCAAATTTAAGATCGTTTTGCCCGATAGTATCATTTCCATGGTATTTGCTTACTTTCATCTTTCACCCTTTGGTGGGCACCTTGGTGTAAACAAGACTCGCGATAAAATACGTGAGCGCTTTATATGGAAAGGCATGGATCGCGATATTGCGACCCGTGTTAAAGCTTGTAATATTTGTTCCATGGCTAAGCCGGCGCAGCGAACCACGTGGGGTGGTCTCGCGTCTGAAGTGGCATCTAAGCCGATGGAAAAATTATTTGTAGATTTTATAGGCCCATTTCCCCGGTCGATTCAAGGTAATACTTATGCCCTTGTGGTTGTTGACGCCTTTTCTAAGTTCGTGTGGATTTCGGCCGTGCCACGTGCCACGGCTCGTACTGCTACGAAGGTCCTGAATAACATCTTGGCTGCTTTTGGTGCTCCACGTTACGTTGTGTCTGACAATGGCTCGCAGTTCACTTCCAATTGGTTCAAACATTTCTGTTTTCAGGGTGGGGGGTAAGACATATCACTACCACCCCATATTACCCTAATCCTTCCCAAGCCGAGAGGGTTAATGGAAATTTGAAATCCGCTTTGATTGCTTTCCATCATGAGCACCACAATCAGTGGGATACTAACTTGGGAAAATTGCAGTTTGCTTTTAACTCTGCTCGTCATGAAGCTCACCAGACCACCCCCTTCAGTTTAATGTTTGCTTTTGTACCCAGTTCCCCTTTGGCGAATATGTGGTCCTTAAATGATCTACTTCCTCAGACCTTTTCTCCCGAAACTATTAGACAGAACTGGAGGAGAGCCTTTAATAATTTAAAACGTGCGCATGAGCTCACCAAAAGGCGTTATGAAGAAAATAGAAAACCCTCTCCTTTCGCGGTCGGTCAACTGGTTATGTGTAAATCTTTCCCTATAAGTTCGCGTAAGGATGCTTTTGCTGCTAAATTAGCTCTGCGTTATTCTGGCCCCTATAAGATCATTAACATTTTTAAGGGCGTGTCCGTTACTCTGGAGCACTGTAAAACCAATGAAATGCGTCGGGCTCACATCACTCAGCTAAAACCGTGCCCTGACGCTATGATTTGATGTCTGTTTTGTCTTTACTCTGTTTGTTTTGGCATTTCAGTGTCTGTTTACGTTGCCGTGTTTGTTTTGCTTCTGCGCCCTTGACCTCGGGGCACGGTTGTGTGTGTTGTGTGGCGCTCGCGCGGCATGCTGCCAAGGCATGTACTCACTTTCTCCTTCCTCTCTCTCTCTATGCCGGCATATATCTCTCTCTTTCTCTTTCTTTCTGTATGTGTGTTTTTCTTATGCGTGAGTGTTATTTAAAAAAGGTTGTTGGGTACCCATGATTGTGTGTTATTTACTTGTTTATATATGTATGGGTGTATGTGTATATATACAATGTGTCCAATTATGTTGATGTGCTTAATATTGTCTTAAGGTTTTTTTTCTTTATTGTTAAAATTTGGATAATTGTTTTGCTGAAAATATTTATTACTTGGAAAGTGTTTATTAGTATTGGTCACTTCAATGGTATTTATCCTTATTGTTATTTATTTAAAGATATTTATTACTGTTACTCGTTTGAAAATATTTATTACTTGAAAGGTATTTATTAGTAATGGTCACTTCAATGGTATTTATCCTTATTGTTATTTATTTAAAGATATTTATTGCTGTTACTCGTTTGAAAATATTTATTACTTGAAAGGTATTTATTAGTAATGGTCACTTCAATGGTATTTATCCTTATTGTTATTTATTTAAAGATATTTATTGCTGTTACTCGTTTGAAAATATTTATTACTTGTCCTTCTAAGATACTTCTGCCCCTTATGACCTAAAACTATTTTACAAATTTGGCTGTTTAATATTCTTAGGTTACCACTTCTGCTTCTGGTTCCGTTTCTGGCTTTTGTTTTATGTTTCAGCCTCCTCATCTCCTTCCGTGATCCTTGCCTGTTCTGCCATCCTGGATTTTTCCGCCTCGTGCCTGCCCCACCCGGAGGATCCGGTGTGACAGTGACCTTCACGTTTGCCACGCTTTTCTCCACCTCGGGAAAGTCGCCACGTGGGAGCTAGCTTCGCTTCTACTTCTTCGACTTCAAGCCACGTCATCCGTCTTTGCTTTGGTCACCCTTCCGTGACCTTCCTGGCTGTTGTAAGGCGTTCAGAGGACTAACCTGCTGCCCTTTGGTAACGTTTTGCCTCTGTTCACTTCTGCTCCTGAAAGACTTGCCGGCAGTGTTCTGCTCTCTACGTCACGACTGTGTGTGCAAAAAAGAGACAGTGTTCTCAGTGTAAGAGTGACGTATGGCATGTCACGGTTGTGAGGGTGAAAAAAAAGGAAACTCAGTTTCACACCTGCTCTCTACGTCACGACTGTGTGTGCAAAATAGAGACAGTGTTCTCCGTGTACGTGTGACGTATGGTATGCCACAGCTGTGAAGGTGGAAAGACTCAACATGTGTACGCAATACTCATACTCATTGCTACCCAGGGCAGACTTTCTATGATGTTTGGTGCTCGTCCGACTCTCCTAGGGTTTCCTTCTTCGGGCTTCATCATTCCGGGGTCTGGAATGGCTTTCTTCCTTTCCTTGGTTTCTTTCAGCCTTTCCTTTCTTTCCGTTTGGCTTCTCCACCCTGTGTTTCCGATGGGGAGGGGGTGTTTGTGCCGTTTGTTTTCTTCCCGGCACATTTTTGTTGCCCTTCCGGTTCGAGGGCGCTGCCGTCTTGTTGTTTTGGGCTTTCCGCCGTTTCTCTCTGGGGGCGCTGCAGTGCCCGAGGCTTCTTGGGTGGCTCCTTCGAACCGGGAGAGGAGTGTGTGTGCCTGGTTGGTGTCGCGTGGGCGTTTCTTAGGGTGAGTGCTCCAATTCGGGTTTCCCGATTTTTTTTCCTCTTAGGATTTTTTTTATAATTGGTCTTTTGGTGAGCCGTGTGTTTTTTGGCGCTCTTTCTCCCAGATTCGGGACCACAAGTATATTGTTACCTTTATCTGTCTGGTTGGTCTATGCAAAGTGTAGCAAAAAAACAGGCAAGAAATAAATCCATGTTAAGGTTCTGTAAAAGGCGTATGATTTTAATTTAGTCCCATGACCCTGGGTTGGCCCGCACAAGATGTGTAATTATTTCCCGAGTTTATTACATACTTTGAGTATATTCTTATCATTAAGTTTCGATTTAGTTCTTCCTTGTTGCATCCAAACAAACAACAGCTTTAAAGAATACAGAGATGCTTTCGAAAAAATAAAGAATGTTGTGTCAGAAGGAAAGTCTTCTAAACGATGTACATTATGACCATTTTTTCCCTTTAAATATTATGACTCGAGTTCTAGGAGCCGAACAGAGCGGACGTGCCGACTAGAACTTCTCCAGCACACAGCACAGTGGTGTCGTTGAAGGGAATCCTCCACCGCAAAGGAGGGTCCTTCGACTAGTGCCACACCGGGACTAGGTCCCTCATTGGCATTAAGAGGGTTCTTAAAGAATGATGGTGGGTTGATGGTGGTTATTTAGTTTAGGATAGGGGATAAACAGTCAGGGATTGAATAATTGTTGAAGAAATAGCTGGGAATTAAGGAGGTCCTAGGATAAGTCTTGGCCTCTTATATGACTCTCCAGGGTCTAGCTCATATTCTCCAAGTCCTCGGATGAGGCTGTTGAAACTGGTTGGTAATTTTGAATAGAATGAATGGGACAGTTGCAGGATGTAATCGAAAAGTTTTGAAATGATGGGTCTAAATGGATGTTATGATTTGGTATGTACCATTCGGCTGCAACTGCAGTCCGAAGGAAGCGATTTTGGAGGACTTGGAGTTTGGAAAGGTTGGTTTTGGCTGCTGCACCCCAGACTTGGCAGGCGTATGTAATTGCCGGCCTCAATACCTGCTTATAGAGCAGAAGCTTGTTGTGAAGAGCCATTGGCGACTTTCGGTTATATAATGGATATAACATGGCCATCCTTCTACTAACTTTGTTAGCTACTGCTGCTATATGGTTCTTCCATGTGAGGCGCATGTCTAGGAGCACTCCTAAGTATGTTGCCTGAGTTGACCATGGTATTTCTGTACCACTTATTCTTAGGTTGGGTACGTCTTGCAGTTCTCGTCTAGTGAAAGTGATTGCCTGAGATTTTGTGGCATTTAGCTTTAAGCGCCATGTCGCAAACCAGACGGACAACATGTTTGCGAAGGTTTGTACTCTTTGTACAGCAATTTCATGCCGTTTGGACGCTGTTGTTATGGCGGTATCATCGGCGAACAGGTACAGGTTGCAGCCTCTTAGGGTTGGAAGAGTATTTATGTATGCCAGAAAAAGCAGGGGCCCAAGGACACTACCTTGTGGTACACCGGCATTTATAGCATATGGCTGTGACAGGATGTCGTCCTTCATGACAACAAAGGATCGGTTTTTTAGATAATGATGTATGAGATGTACAAGGTAAGATGGGATATTATATTGGATGAGGCGATGTAGGAGACCTTTGTGCCAGACAGAGTCGAAGGCTCGGGAGATATCAAGAAAGAGAGCTGCAATAAAGTGCCGGTTGTTAAAGCCTTTAATCACTTCATCCACTAGACGAAGGATCTGGTGAGTAGTAGAGAGGTTTCTCCGAAATACAAACTGCTCTGGACGTAGCACCTGATGTTCATCCAGAATGCATTGGAGAAGTTGCTGTACCACCTTCTCAAACAATTTGCTGATAGAAGAAAGGAGACTAATAGGCCTATGACTTTTAGGTCTCTTGGGTTTTTCCCTGGCTTAGGTAAGGTGATGATCCTTGCATGTTTCCATGCCTTTGGGAAGTAGGCCAGTAACAGCAAGCTGTTGAAGAGGTGCACTAGTAGATGGATCCAAGATTGTGGTAGTGCTTTGAAGGCTGCATAAGGGAGTTTACCAACTCCAGCGGCTTTGTAGGGACGAACGGAGTTAATGATGTTTTGGGCCTCAGCAAAGGAGGTGAGGCTAACCTCCGGGATCTCGTTAAGAACACTAAGATATTGGCGTACTGAAGCTGATATTTCTTCAGACAGGTCATCATCAGTGGACTCTGCCGGGTGAAAGGTGGAGGCTAAGTGTTCCGCCATAATTTCAGCCTTCTCTCTAGCAGACGAAGCTACTCTTCCTCCATCAATTAATGGTGGATCAGATGAAGGGATCTTAAGTAGTGCCTTGGTTATTCTCCAGAGGGATGAGTCCTCTGGGTCTAAAGTGCACAGCTTTCTTTCCCACTCTTCGTTACAGTGTTCAGCTATCTCCAGCTTTACCAGATGTTGGAGGCGGTTCCATTCTCGCTTGTGCTGGGGGTCGCGTGTTAGCTGATAACGACGTCTAGCTTTGTTTTTATCTGCTATGAGACGCCGTAGTGGTGGTGGTAATGGTTTCTGGGCACTAAAGTTGGCACGTCTAGGGGGAGTAGCTTGTGCCATGGCTGAGGCCATAGTAGCTGTGATAGTGAAGGCCAGCTGATCTGCCTCTTCAGTGGAGTTGCAAGGAGTTAACTCCACATTCTGCTCTGCCATTATTGCGGTGTACTTGTTCCAGTTGGTGAAGCGTGGATTTGGTGAGTTAGGGGGTGCCTTAGCAGTTGCGCGGGCTTGATAGAGAAAGAGAACAGGATAGTGATCTGAGGAAAGTTCTGGGATAGATAAAACATGAGGGTGACCGCGGATATTTTGAAGTATGGCAATATCCAGCCAATCTGGTGGACGGCGGTTCCCATAAGTGATTGTGGGTGATGTAGGAGCAAGTACAGCACGATTGTGGCGTTCTAAGTAACGTTCAAGAAGAGAACCTCTCGGATTACATAATGTAGAAATCCACAGCGTGCTTTTGGCGTTGTAGTCACCCATAGCTATTGTGGGTGTGCCTGCAGAGAAAATCGTATCCAGCTCATTGACGTTGAAGGGCCTGCTAGGTGGTATATAAACAGAATAGATGTTCAGAGGTCCTTTGTTGGTGGCCACTTGGATCCCTGTAGCCTCTAACACACCAGTGGTAGGCAGATGTAGCCGATGGTGTTTTAAGGTGCGGTTTACATATATTGCTGTGCCACCGTGTCCGTCAGCCCTGTCTGTCCTGTGACAGGTCATTCCTGGTATGGAAGCTTTCAAGTTGTTGGAGAGATGCGTTTCCTGCACCAGGAATATCTGCACTTTATTAATTGCAAGGAAATTTGCAGCTTCCTTTAGCTTATGCCGCAACCCGTTAGCATTCCAGGAACATTTTCTCAGACTCTGGATGTTGGTTAGAATCTTATTGATGTCCACCATATTGTCCAAGGAAGGTAAATACAGTGTGGACCAAGATAGTTGATGGTGGTATCTTGGCAGGTCTCTGGGCTAGTGCATCAACCAAAGCAATTGCAAAATCAGGTTGAAGTTCTACTGGAATTCTATCCATAAGCTTCAGAAACTGATCGTCAGGGATAGAAGAGCATAGTGGCGGTGTTGATGAGTTTTTAGATGCCTGAGATTGATGGGTAGGCAGTCGTTGTTGGGCCATTTGACGTGTCCCAGAAGGCAATGGTGGTTTGTACTGTGGGATTGTCAAGGTCTTGGATATGGCACCAGTTGCAGAACTACTTGCTACCTTCCTTTGAGGTAATGGTGGACTTTGCTTCCTCTGGGTAACTGAGGATTCCTTAGCTGTAGCAAGGGTAGTAATTGCTTCTGCAGATGCAGCATTCTCAGCAGGCTGGGCTGTGTTTACAACAATGTTTTGGGTGGCAGCAGCATAGCTAGCATATTGTACCTTCACTGGCGGTGGTAGTCCTGGGTAACGAGTACCCTTAAAGGCTTCGGTACCTTGGGTGCAGCGTCATGTTTAGATCTTTGGCCGTTTTTGTTAAGGTGCATTTCCACCCTGGCTTCTTGCCAAACTGGGCACTTGGCGTACCTGCAGGAATGATCACCACCGCAATTATAGCAGGTAGCTTTGGATCCAGTAATCCCAAGACGTTTGCAGTCTGTCCTCTTGTGACCTGACTCACCACAATAAGAGCATGCAGGTTCTAGCCTACAACCAGCAGCACTGTGCATAAATTGCTGGCAGTTGGTGCACTGTAAAGGTCTTGCTGGAGGACGATAGTATTCCACGCGTATGGCTGCGTTAAACATTCTCGTCTCCTTATAAATTTCGTGGTAGTTTCCCTCCTTTCTCAACGCTACGCGAAACTGAGGGAGTGGTTCATGATTAGTACTGCGGTTGGAACGCAGTTGCCCAACTCTCTCCACCGGGTAACTCTTGCTTTTGAGTTCCGCTTGGACTTCCTCCTCTGTTATGTAGATAGGCACATCTTTTAAAGTCACATAAAGCAACTTTTCTTCTGGTAGCAGGGTGGTTAAGTACTGAATTTTCCTATCATCCAGTAACTTTCGGAGGGCTCTATGATCGTCAGGGGTATCCGGGATGACGGCAACTGATCCACTCATGTTCCGGATGGAATATTTGATGTTGGGTTGAGTTGTGCTGATGGAGGCTATGATACCTTGTGCACTACCCGGATCCCGTAGGTAGATCGGGGTAGCCTTTGCAGAACGTGTAACAGGAGAACTTGGAGCAGTGACTGCTGGTGTAACGTTTGAAGTGGAAGGAACTTCCATTTCTGATGGGTCTGAAGCTTTTGTCAGACGTGTTGGAGCTGTCTGATCTGAACATCTTCTTTTATTATTTTGCGGTGTTGTTACGCCATCATCAGGCACTACTGGTAACCCTTGATATTTGTTGGTGACAGATAAGGGTTCTGGAGGAAGGGCATGTTTGTGAGCCTTACCTCTTGTACTGCTAGGGACCGTTTCCCAATTTTGATTGGATGCTTTAATTTTTTCACTTTGCAGTAGGTACCCGGAGATGACTTCCACCCTCGTACGGTGTGCTGCGTAGTGTTGGAAGGCGTTTGCAGCTAATTCCAGGTTAGCAGCTGCGAAGTTATTAAAGAGCTGCTTATCAGCAACTTCTAGAAATAGTAGTCTGGCCCTCTTTTCCAGATTTAGGGTTCTCTCGTCTATGCGAGACAAGGGCATTTGGGGGGCAACAATGCTTGTTGCATGAAATCGCGGAGATCACCTCCTTCAACGTAATACTGTAGGCATTTAAGGTCCTGGTTTGCCTCTAATTTACCTTTGTTTGTCACCTGGGTGTCCATTACATTAGCAGCGGCTTCAGTTTCCATCATGTTATATTGGACCAATCACATGCTACAATACAACAGCCAATGGGGTGCGAGCAAGTTGGAAGATACAGAAAGGGGACAGCAAGGCAAGACTTGTTGCCTTGATAGAAAAGAGAAAAGAAGAAATAGAAGAAATAGAGCTAGTACTGGGCGCTAAAAAGCCCGAATACCAGAGGGCCTGCCCTAGGGCGCCTAGAAACCAGTCCAAAGACTGTTGGCTTCGGCCTTGGTATTCTACCCAATTACTGTGCTGTGTGCGATGTCTTCTGGTTGTAGACTCGCCGGCTAGATGTCCTCTCTGCAGAGCAGCAATCAACTTCGATCGGCAATTTACGGCTATGAGCGCTGGTAGACAAGGGCCAAGCCCTGCGAAGGGCTGGTTTGGCCTTGCTGCGGTGCTCGCTGGACGATGTTTACTCCTCGAAGTCTCGAAGAGAAGGGGTTGAGCTTAAAAAAGTGAGTGAACTTCTCCAGCCACGGCAATTGCATCTTGGATCTGCTTCTAGAGAACCTCAGAGAAAACAACTGCCTTCATCTGAGGGACAACCTACAGTCAGCTTGCCCAACAGTGCCTGCTCTTCAAGAACGGGAAGCCAGCATAAGTTAGCGGGTTGCCACTAACGAGAAAAGCCATCCGATACTTAGTATCGGGTAAGGCGCATTCTGGGAATCCAGGTTTCCGGTCCTATTAGTGGCACGCTTCTCAGCCCCTGCTACCTTCAGGTGAGGGCTCACGTTTGTGTGTTTGTTGCACTGCAGCTCTGGTGCGGTGCTTTTAGTACCTGTCTGACCCTTGTCAGCATTCCCATTAGTGATGGAACCTATCCCATCCACTAGCTCTGCTCCCGACGGGCTAGCGAACTCGGCCGCAACGGCCTTAACCAGCACCTCTACTGGTGCCACCAGGAAGAGAAAACCTTGCCAACAACGCCGCGGCGGAGAAGACAAGGTAGTACTTCTTGAAACCACCAACCAGGGCGACTCACGCGAGCCAATTCATCGTCTAGTTGAAAACTCGGGGTCTGACTCCGAGGCAGAGTGTGCCAGTGTTCGCACCTCCTTTTCTTGCCGTAGTGGTAGGACCACTACGTACTCCAGCTACTGCTCGACATACGAGGATGCCTCAGAGCGCAGCTCGTCGGACATATCCACGGATGGCGAGCAGGAGGGGGAGTTTCGTGAAGTTAAGTCACGGAAGGCCAAGCGCGCTGAGAGACTGGCTGCAGATGGCGTGCCCTCTGGCCGGTCCAGGCGTCGAACCCCTGCCAATGCTGGCAGAGGTCAGAATGGTGGGGGTCAACGGAAACATGTTCCTCCGATAATTGTGTATGACTTCCCCGGGGCTGTTGGCTTCCTAAAAGAAGTCATGCCGACCCTGGCGCAGACGTCCACAGTGCGGAGGAACAAAAGCCGCTATATCTTCCAGGCTAAAGCGGTGGAAGATTACAGCCTGTTATTGCAGCACCCCAAGAAAAGGGAGATTTCCCACTTCACCTTTGGGCTAGAGAAAGCCCGTGATGTACGCCGGGTTATCCACGGGTTGCCGGTGGATACCTCAGTAGAGGACATCAGGACAGATCTCGTCCGCCAGGGTATCACCCACAGAGTGATAAAGCAGCTGACAAGGCCAGCTCCAGATCGCCAAGGAACTAAATCCCCCTCCCACAGTTCCTTGTAGTGGCGGAGCGAACCAGTGACCCAGAAATGAAGTTGGACGGAGTCACAACCATCTGCTACCTCCGGGTTCAGATGGAACCAGCAAAGGGCTCTGGCGGCCCCCCTCAATGTTATAGATGCCTGGGGTTTAACCACTCCAGCAACTTCTGCCACCGTAACCCACGCTGCTTACGGTGCGGTGACACCCATTCCAAAGATGTCTGTCCGCGTTCCATCACTGAGGTACCCACCTGCGCTAATTGCAAGGGTGGTCACATTGCATGCTACGGGTGCTGCCCGACTAGGAAGGCTGTCATAGCCTCTAGGAAGGCGCCAGCACCATCATCGGCTAGGCAGAAAACTGCCCCCACCGTACCAGTGCAGCTTGCTGCTTCTGGTGCAACTCAGAAAGCACGTGGTGTGCCTACCTTTGCGGAGGTGGTGCGCAAGCCTGCGAATTTGCCGACGGTATCACGGGCAGAACACACACGTCCCCCTAAGGCTACAGAAACAGCCCCTAATACCACACCCTCAGATAGAGCGCAGGGAAGACGCCCTGCCAGAGAGCGAGAGTCTGCTTCCGAGGCGTCGAGCGGGCGAGGTACTCCCAAACCCGATCGCCAGCTGAGGGACGGACGGGCTAATGGTAGGCCGGCGCCCAGGCACTCTTCAGCATCCCTCTCTCCCACCAAAGCTTCCACTTCAAAAGAAGTTTCTCCTCCCACCACACAGGCCTCGGAGATGCTGGGATGGTTGCAGCAGCTGCTGCAGAACCACGGCCGGCGTCTCTGTGAACTGGTGGTGAGGTTCTTTGACACCACGGATTATGCAGCCCGAATGGTCATTGCCATGGAGGCGCTTGCCTTGTTGTCCGCAGCAAGCCGCGCGAGCCAGGATGGCGGGTCGAACTAGGTCTCTGTCCTCGTTCAGATTCGCATTCTGGAATGCGAGTGGCATCAATGGTCAACAAGATGAACTCCTGTACTTCGCGAGGTCATTTGCTTTGGATCTCATCTTGGTATCGGAAACACATCTCCGACCTGAAATGTCCTTCCGGATTTCCGGCTACCACTGCCTCAGGGTCGACCGTGTGGGCCGTCGCGGCGGCGGCGGCACGGCGATCTTTGTGAGGAGGGGGCTTGTCTTTAAACCTGTCCAGCTTCCCGCTCTTCAAACCCTTGAAGCCACTGCCGTCTGCGTGAATCTGGGCGGTTCCGAAGTCCTGATAGTGTCTGCATATCACCCTCCTAGACAACAGTTCATTGCTAATGATTATCTCTCCATCCTCGTCCTACATCCCAACGTCATTATGGCTGGGGATTTGAATGCTAAACACCCGCGTTGGCATTCGGGTCCCCGGACAGACGCAAGAGGCAGAAAAATCACCCGCATCATAGATGGAGATCCTCAATTGAGAGTAGAGTGTCCCTGGCAACCCACTCATTTCCCGCGAATTCAAGGCCGTCCTTCGGTCATTGACTTCGCAATCATCAAACATTTTCCATTTCACTTATCACTCAATTCACAAGGCGCCTTACATTCCGACCACAACCCAGTTGTGGCTGAGGTCAACTTACGGGTTGTCAGTCATGAATTCACGGTTCAAAACCGTGAAGTCGATTGGGATTGCGTACGGGTCTGCTGAAATGACTCCATACCTCCTAACCCACACATTACAGATATACCGACCTTGGCCCAAATGACCTTGTTGTCGACGGGCCGTAAAACACCACAAACTATACCGACCTTGGAGACGGCGATCTCCTCCTTCACCTCCATCATAGGACGAACAGTTCACAACCTCACCGTTCACACTCCAGCACCTCTACACCCTCACGTCATCCCGCTAGACATCCATCTTCTCATTCGTCGCTCTTGGGCGGCTCGCAGACTCTATCAGCGACACCGCACTCGGCATAATCAGGTTCTGCTCGTGCGCTTGTGCCGAGAGGTTCGACTTCGACTACGCGAGCACCGTGTGCGCGCGTGGGAGGAGTTGATGTCCCGAGTGAATTTTGAGAATGGTGAGGCGTGGAGGCTTGCAAAAGGACTCCGGAATCGTGGAGGAGCGCCAACCACCCCTATCCAAGGCACCCAAGACCTCGTATATGAACACCAAGCCAAAGCAAATGTGTTTGCCGACTACCTATAGAGGACCATGAGGCCACGAGATGACCCCCAGGACCTAGACTTCACTGGCCGCGTCAAGCGGGATGTTCGTCAGTACCTTCGACGTCCTCTTGCTGAGGCGGACCGACTACCTGTCATTAGAACCAGTGAGCTCCAGGGCGCACTCCGGCGTCAAAATCCCAAAAAAGCGTCGGGACCTGATGGGTTGACACCTATCATGCTCCGCCATCTTCCATTCAAAGCGGTTCTTTTTCTTACTCGGGTTTTTAACGTGTGTCTCGCCCTGGGCCACTTTCCACGGCAGTGGAGGGAGGCTCGGGTGATTTGCATTTTGAAGCCCGGTAAAAATCCGGCTCTCTCCGCCAGTTACCGCTCCATTAGCCTCCTGTCAGTCCTCTCGAAAGTTTTCGAGAGGCTTGTTTTAGCCCTCTTGTCGCCCCTACTGGGGGACATTCAAGCTATCCCTCCCCATCAGTTTGGTTTTCGTTCTGGGCACTCGACATCACAGCAGTTGCTCCGTCTGGTGGAGGCCGCTGCACTGGGTTTCCAGGAAAGGGCATTCACTGCGGCGGTATCTCTGGATGTCGAGAAGGCCTTCTCTACCACCTGGCATGCAGGCCTCCTACATAAATTAATCACCCTGTGGCTTCCTGCACACATGATACACATTTTACACTCATTCCTCAAACACAGACATTTCACAGTTATTGTGGCGGGAAAGCTATCTACCAGACGACCCATCAGAGGAGGCGTCCCAGAAGGCACTGTCTTATCCCCTACACTCTTTAGCGTGTATGTGGCGGATCTCCCCACGGAGCTACACGTCAACATAGCCCAATATGCGGACGACGTGCTACTGTACAACAGAAATAGAAACGCACGCAGAGCCTTCAACCCAATACAGCGACACCTAAGCCTCATTCATGATTGGTGTAGGCTTTGGCGATTGTCTATCAACCCAGAGAAAAGCAAAGCCATACTTTTCACTAAGCGTCACTTTCCCGCCAACCTCCCTGCTTTAACTATTCTGGCAGAAGGATAGAGTGGACAAATTCTCTAAAATACCTAGGTGTAATGCTGGACAAGGGCCTAAATTTTCGAGGTCACATCCAGGAGGTAGCTCATCGGGCATGCGGAGGTTCGGCTTCGTTATACCCCATGATGCGCTCAGGAATGCCGACACCCCTTAAGTTGCGCCTTTTTCAGGCTTTAATTCTTCCAATCATGCTTTATGCTTGTGAGATCTGGGGCATGGCCGCAGGATCCAATCTGCGACAAATTCAGCGTGTACAAAATAGATGTCTTAGGGCCATCTATTCTGTTTGCTGGAGGTTTCCCGTGAGATACCTTCATGAAGCCTCATCTCTCCACTATGTGGAAGATGTTATTAGGTGCCGGGCCACAAAATTCTACGCGAGTTTGCCTCAACATCAGAGTGCCCTGGTTAGGTCTCTAGGGAACTATAGAACCACCGAAAGACGCTACAAGCTCTACCGGCTTCCCCGCATGGCATGCGGGCACACACGGTAACAATAAAGTTCTTATTACAACCTTAAAATTATTACTGTTTGAATTTAATAGACTTTCTAAATTAAACTCTTCCTAAAAATTATCACACCAGCGGTGCTAACATAGCGTTGCACCCGAGTTGGCTACCATGAGGAGCTACGGCTACCTCCCTTCTTTTCATCTACATTATCTTAAACCACCAACCTGCAAAACCCCACATTTCCTGTCATTAAGTGGTTAAGTCCGTGTAGAACAGGTACACGAATGACACACATCGTGCTGACCCTCAGTCAGCCGCCAGCTGCTTGAATGAATGAATGAATGTAAGAGGCATAGATTCATGCATTATTGTCTTCATTCACTTTAATTTTGTTGGAGCTTGTACTAGGAAATTCCTGTGTTTCTTGGTTAACAATTTCATTTGGGCCATAGGATTTTAGTGCTCTTGCTGTTGGTGGTTATTGGAATGCAGCGTTGTTCTCACAAACCTTTGACTTCCACTTATAAAAATTTCTGTTTCTTGCAAGGAAATAGGAGAATACATTAGGTATTAGCTATAGTTAAACATTCTAAAGCTGGTCGCTGCTTAATGGCTTTCAATTTTCACGAGTGAAGCTTTAAAACCTTTTGATTTTCAGGAGTTCATATTAAAAATTGAAAACAATAGTTACCTCCCCTTCCTGAATCTAAAGATATTAAAATTAACAATAAATTAAACTGGCATTTATAGGAAATTAACTCACAATGATAACTACAGAAAAAATAAAAGTTTCAATCCTTTGTCACGCAAGTTTGCTGCTTTTAATACAAGAAGCGTCTAGAAAGTAACTTCTGTTTCAATTTATCTCAGCTGCAGCGCTGCGATCGCAGTTCCGCACATGCGCGGTAGACGCTCTGTATCGGAGAGAAGAAACGTGCGCCATTGTAGGATCGCTGTCTGCCACGTACCCTTTGTTGTGCTTGTTTACAATGTCGGTGTTGATTGAAAATCCCGCCACTTGTGAAATCAGATCTGTGATTCGTTTTCTCAATGCAAGGCAAGTGCAGCCAATTGATATTTATCGGCAAATTTGCGATGTCAAAAGGTGCCTTGTTTCTTCTCGACAACGCACGACCACACACTACAACTACGACGAAAAACATCATACAGGGATATGGTTGGAACGCTTTTGACCACTCCCCATCAGCCCTGACCTGGCTCCTAACGACTTTCATCTGTTTTTGCATCTCAACTCTTTCCTTGGATCTCAACACTTCAACAATGAAGAAGAGCTGAAAGAAAATGTTTCCAACTGGTTGAAGACACAGGCGGCAAACTTCTGTGAAGAATGTATAAAAATTGTGCCTCACTATGACAAATGCCTGCAAAATTTCGGCAGTTATGTGGAAAAGTAGTTTAAGAGTTGTAGAATTTTGTGCAAGAAATAGTTTTTCTGTATCTGTACACAATATAATTTTATTACCAAACATAACTTACTTTCTGGAAGTACCTCGTGGTTTTATTTACAGGTTGATAAACATATCTCTTAACAAGGAAGAATTTAATATATAATACAAACACATTATTAACATTGCTTTAATTAAAGATTTTAATGAAGATTTTTATACATACAAGCTAAGAAAATTTTAAATTAAAAAAAACGTAAATGATGTTTTCAGTCTTAAAAAAGGTAAAACCGGTTACATTTTCAAAAAATATTTTTAACATTCATGGGCAAACGAAAAAATTACAAAAAATTTACACAGAATTTGGTTTAGTACTGGAACCTAAAAATAAACAAAACAGAACAAATTTACTACATTTTTCTGAAAAAGACAAAACTTCAGATAACAAAAAACCTGGAATTTATCAAGTTAACTGTTTAGAATGTGATAAGATTTACATTAGTAGGACCAAACGTAATTCAGAAACCAGAGCGAAGTAACATTTCAGAAATATTAAATATAAACAGACAGATAAATCGGCACTGGCTGATCAATGCTTATCATCTAAACATGAAATAACCCAGAAGTTAAATTATTGAACTGACCGATATATTTAATAGTTTGGGAGAAAATATTTATTTTGAAAAATGTAGATCGCGTGATGAATTTTGATATCCCAGAAGTAGATCTCATCAAAAAGTTTAAGTTGTCACCGATAGATGCCAGTAAGATAGAGAGCCATTCCTCAACTTCCGGGAGTGGCCAAGCTCTGTCAGTGTGTTAGTGGTCGTTGACAGTTTGAAAATGAAACAAATTTGTTTTGAAACCAGTCCCAAAGAATTGTAAACAAGATAAGTAATAGTGAAGTTGTGCTACTACAGTGTTTAGTTATTCTCAATGGATTAAATGTCTTTTCTACTAAATATGTACTTGGTACACAGACAACAAATAGTATATTATGCAACGAGACTATAATGGTAGTACTTAAAACACCAGCAATATTACTAACCGAGCGAGCGTCTTAATTACCATTATAGTCAAGTTTGATGTGATTGTTTAAGCTGGATCATGTATCCAAATTAAAGATTTCATTTCAAAGTATCAACTTCTGGTTTGAGAGATATGTTACGATCGTTATTGTTTTGTCTAAATCGTTATTGCTTTGTCTGACGTAAGACGTAGTACGTAGTATGCAGGCGCAGAAATACTGAGTGCTTTCCTATAAACAGCTATTAACGTGTGACACAGTTTAACCTAAAAATATTAAAATAAAACATTTCTAACATTAACTAAAAGGAACTTACTTGTATCATGAGGTATTTAACATCCGGTGCTTCATTTATAAATGTTTTCAGTTCATCAGGTGTACATGTTATGGCTTCTGTATGCTTCTGATTTGCATTTCAGTAAGCTGTTCAGTTTTGAGCATTTAGATAAGGCAATTGGGTGCCTAATGTTGATTTTAAAATGGAATAATGAGTTCACAAGGTCAGTCATTCAAATTTTAGAACAATTTCTTGAAATACACTAGGAATATGTTTTCTGAGAACGAATTTATAACTTTTTATATTCTCCAATCCATGAATAGTGAGTAAAATGTCTCGTATATCTTTATTGAATTTTGTGGCAACAAGTTATTGGTAGCATTGAGTGCTGGGGTTTAAGTTCAATGTCACTGTTACTAGAGTCAGACATTTTGACTTTTATCTAAACTGGCGCTAGTACCATTGTCAAACGATACTTGCGCTTTCACAACGTTACCTGGCTACCTCTGATTGGTCGAATACTAATACTTTAATAGAGAGGTGTACTTCAAGGAGACCAATTAAAGTACTGCTATCAGTCGTATAAATACAAATGTCTGACATGGTCGAGCACAGAGTAATTTACTGTATTCACTGTTCACTCTGTTTACTAATTAATTTAGTTACCTTATTACTCAATATTTATCGTTTTAAATTATTTTTAATATGGTAATATCAATCACAAATTTAAGCTTCACAGTGTTTGTAGTATTTGTTGATTACTTTACACTGTTTCTACTTTTTCTAACACGTACATAACACATAGAGAGTGTATTGTATTACACCAAACATTTGATAACATAATTTTACTGTAAAAACTAATTTTGAGAGTTGCTAAATAAAACATCTGTTACATTTACAAGACTTCATCTACTGATTGTCTTATTCTCATATCTACTTCATGTTATTATAAATAAATATTTATATAAAGTATCTGAGTACTAAAGCCCGGATTTCTAAGCAAAATAAAACAGTAAAACAAGCACGAAAAATGACACAATCGAACGTTTGATTCTCTCAATATTTAAACTGCTAAAGAATGAAGTTCTAATTAAATTGCATAGCAGCTAGGTTTAACATTTTACAATCTTTTAAAGGTTGCTGCATTACCTTGTAGCTACATGATTGTTAATATCGTATAAGTGTAACGCCAGCCCAAGACATTCGATATTTCATCAACTGTATATTAATTGCAGTTTTGGAGTTATAACGATTTCCTCTCGAATTTGAGGTATATTGGCTACAGTAATGTTGGGTTTGATACTTTATTTCCTCTCAAATTCCATGAGCCGTATTAATTTTAATGTAAATGTCCTATAACAATTAAGACTGGTTTTAGCAACAATTGTAAATAAACGTTGTTTTTGTTGATTGGGTGTAACAAAAAATATAAAATTAGGGTATCACGTTTCCATTGGAATTCCGAGGTCATCATGTGTGAGCCCATTTTATGAAAGTGTTGCATACCATCTGAAAACTTGACGAAAATGCACATTTCAAATGATCTGTATGGAGAAAAAGCATTTTATAAAATTGTGTGCTCCTCTGTGAACAGCAAAACTGAAAATTAAAATTAGTTAAACAACAACCTTAAGATCAGCATGTTCCAAGTTTGGAGAAACTAGATTATTAACTAAATCTCTAGATCCAGAAACTACTATTTTAAAACAAAACAAATTCAGTGATTAGTCTGAGAAATAGTTCTAATGGTTTTAACTAAATACAATACTTTACAAATATATATGAAAAATTTTGAGCTTTGTGTCCAGACTTGTTGAAATCTCATGATCTCTTAAGCACATCCTAATATCTGTATAAACAAAATTCTGGATCTTTTATGTTCTATAACACACACACGCACGCACGCACGCGCGCACGCACACACACGCGCGCGCGCACACACACACACACACACACACACACACACACACACACACACACGTGCATTGTCCTTCAGTCCCTAACACACGTTCCTGGTTAAACGTCAATAGCCGATTCTTGTGTACAATTCAATACTACCCTACTCAGCCCATGTACGTACTGTATTTTGCAAATATTGTACGGTTATACAAAAGGACTTGACAAAATACATTCAATGCACGTCATCAATTACAAAAACAAACATTTGTATAAACAAAATTGTGACAGCTATTTACGTTTTATAATATTTCCAGTTCTTTCTCTCACAAATTTGATCAAAGTACCAAATTTTTAGCATATTTACATAATAAATACAATTAGTATTTAATTCCTGGCAGCAGTCTCTGAAGTACTATTTATTCTGCCTGAACTCTGTATCATTTTCTGTAACTTGTAGTTCATGAGATGTAGACAAAGTCGTACTACATATAGATTTAGATTTCGTTAAAAACTATAATTTATGTCAACTTATTTTATTGCTACAATTGTCTCGATATTCCTTGGTTCTAGTCCAATTTCCCAATACTCTTATATACTAAAAACGCTAATGTTATTTTTGTGTTTGTCAAAAGTCATTAGGAATAACATTCGAATTTGTAAACTTACCCAGGTATTTAACATACAGGTTGTATGTACAAGGAAATGGGTAATAAAACACTTCCGTAAACGTTTATTTCAAATTTGTACCAGATGGACAAGTAAGTCTTTGTGACTGAGAAAGTACGTTTACGACTTTGTTATATAGGAGACGTTTTAGTTATAGTAATTGTCCGCCAGGGGAGCTTTGGTTGACTACCGACTGCTTGTTGCTGTCCACAGAGGGCTGTACGTGTAATATGTTATACCTTTGAAGGAGATTTTTAATTATCTACAAGGTCTTATAACACATTATAATTGTTGTTTCAATGCAGCTTTGATGTAATTGTTGTTTATTTCCTGAATACGAACGATAGGATAATATCTGTGGAGACAATATCAAGTAAATAATTAATGATGTGTAGGAAAGGAAGCCTTCTAAAATAACTACATCTAAAGCTATTTCACATAATTGAGGCATGGGTGTATGGTTATTTTAGATCCTATAGCATTATCTTGTTGGAAGTTTTACCCAATTATAGTGAAGAACACGTTTAGCAACCTTTGTGTCACTGCTGAATGACATGATACCCACACGATGTTTCGCAATGTTTCATTTGTCAGTAGACTTTATTATGTTCAATATGTTTCAAATTCCAGTGATATTCTTTTTTACAACTCAGTAATTGTAAATTATTTACAGTTCAATACTGGATATGTGCGCTCACATTACTTTCTCTACTTCTTTTAAACTTTTATTCGTCCATATCGCTCACGTCAATTGGAATAACGTTCCCCTATTATTAATTGTTATGTAGGTACAAGGCAATACGAGAACAGAGCACAGGTTAAGTGATTGTGAACTATTTGAATGTTGTTTGCTATGTAATCTTATTGTAAATGTATCTTCTAGACTTGACAAAAAACTTACCAACGATCACAGTTATGAACAGGTTAAGTATTGAAGAATTCAAATAAGAAATATCTCGGAAATGGCTCACACTACCAAAATATATATCCGACGGAAAGTATGTTTTACCAAGATCATCATCTTCTGTTCAGTAAGATTTTCTCTGTTTTTACGGTTTGTCACTTCTACTTATATCACATTAATTAAAATGACTTCTGACAACATTGAGAGAAAATTTAAAATGTACATGTCATACGTCATGATAATATTTCAAGGATATTGGGTTTTAATAAGAGTATTTAGGGTTATTTATTACAAAATTAATAACTTCCAAAACACTTCTCGTAAATTTTAGTAAGTGTTGAGGGATATTATTGAAGATATACATTGTAGGAAATTAAAAGACACGAGAGGTGAGTGACCGTATAGCAATGTGTCATTTGGTCTTCTTTGTCACGAACACATCCCTAAAACACCACACATTCACTCACTCACTCACTCACTCACTCACTCACTCACTCACTCTTGGTGTTTATAACTTAATCAAGGTTTATGTATTATTAAACTGAACTACATGTATATATACCCCTTCCTTTCAGTGCTACTATCCGTTAACTAGTCATACTATGTGATTGCGCATTTTGTGGACATTCAATAATTCTGTATAACGACTATTTCCAAATATAAATATATTACTTTGTATTGAAATTGCTGTCTATATTTTATTTATTAGTATACTTCCTTGATAAGAGACGTCACAATGTTGAGATTACTTTCAGTTCCTCTAGGATTGTGTATCTGTGTTTATAGAAGCTCAATTACAAGGTCATCACTCTTCTACTAGGATTGCTTTTATCAGTTATTTTGTTCTACTCTAGAGCCACCAACACACAGCCACGTGCTCTGGGGACTCTTTGCTCTTTTATGATGTACCTTGGTGTTGTATTTTATTTCTATTGAAGTATGGTGACTTTGTTAGACAGACGTAGTGCTGTGTTAGTATAGGGTTCTTCGAAAGTCTCTTCACTCATCTTCCAAAACGTCAGCCGAAAGACAAGACAGGCTCAAAGTTCCGTGGGAATCCCCGACAGAAAGACCACATTATTTTTATGGGCTAAATGGCGAGAAGAATGAGCAAGATCTTTGCTCCTGGATGATACTGAGTTGGGTGTTAAGTATTTTAATTGATATCTATTTGTGTTATATTTCTTTATTTTAATGTTTAATATATTGCATTTAGGTCAACGACGAGAAATTTTATGATGGCAATAGCATGTATTTTAAAACAAATGTTATACTTACTGGCTCTTTAATGATTTGTTAGTCAGGGAAACAAACAAAAGAATAAACTCATAAAGTAACACAAAAAAACGAAATACCAACATTGCAGTACACTATCCGTGATCCATGTCCTCAACACTTGTAGGCTTAATCTAGAAACTGGTAAATGCTTCTTTATATTTATTTACTTAGCGTCCTCCAGCTTATGTCACATCAGACGATGAATCAAATGATGTTCAAGTAAGTCGAGAGTCCATTAGACCTCATTTTTTCCGGACAACAGAAATCTCTCAACCAGAAAAATAAGAAGCACGTATACAGATAACACACCGTTACCCAAATTCGAACTCGGGACTTCTTGAATGTGAGACGAGGCTACCTCAACATCACAGTGGCTGGATTAAGCAAACATTAGTGATTTACTTGAGCAAAGATTTGTGAAATTGAATATTGATTCATGTCGAATCTGTTCCCAATCAGAGATCAGTACAATGCTTTAACGTCTGTAGGAGGCTGACTGCGACTTCGGCTAAGTTCGGAAACAAGAAGTGATCTTAGTTACTGACAAGCAACCAAACATTTTGGACGAACTGAAGGTAAATGTGTATAACATATAGTAATGTAATAAATATAGATAGAATATTAATATAACAGTTTCTGAGAAAAATCAAAACTTCCAAAGATGTTCTATTTAAAGTGTAGGTAATCTGTGAACATGTTCACGTTGCATTCTTGGAAGAGTTGAACCAAGAACTTCTTATATTTGGGTTATGTTACTGGCAAACCACACTCAGGGTCATTCTCTCAAATGGCTGTATTCTTTGCACTCAAAAAGTTAAAAATATTTATTTATAATTTTGTTTTTCAGGTTCCAATTGTTGGGCACAATACTTCAGCTACTTACTGTAAGTGTAGTAAATTCTGTAGTAAAAACTGTAGAATGTAAAAGCTGTACCGAAATATGACTTTGGTAGAAATCTGTATGGTCAAATCATCTAGTCAAAATGTTGTACCATTATGAAATAAAAGTTAACAAATATACACATATTTCCCTCCTCCAGAAATTTAACTTTTACATAAATTATAGTCTGAAAAAAAAAAATATTTTTTATTTACCTCTAGTGATTGAGTCAGACTTACTAATCTTTAATATAAAAAACAAAATATACAATTGTAATATTCAGAAAATAATCTCAGATTCGTTCCAATAATTTTCCTCAACTTGTATGTCATAACATATGGACAAGCTTTTACTACATCAAAAGTCAAATATTGTTAGAAGCGTAATTTATGGCAACATAATTTATCTAATTAAATAGCCTTCTGTACTTCTACTTCACTATCCAATATGGTTATATCTTAGAAATGCTCGCCCTACTGTTCACAAGAATAGCACTCGAACTTAAAAGGCAACATAACCTGACCCAATTTTTAACATTTAACTATGATCTTCTAGTATCTACCATAAAATGAGTAATGAAATGTTACCGTACTGGGATTTTTTTTCTTTTTAAATTTAGAGGGGATGGAATGATAAGCTATTGTGATTAAGAGTGTAACACGTTAAATATCTACATTAGACGATCTGTTAGTTATAGTGATTGTTCGCCAGGAGAGAAATTCCATAATTAGAATCGCTGTCAAGAGATGGCACAACAGGTATTATCTTACACTGAGAAACAATATATGAAATTATTCACCACGTTTTATAACACACTTTAAGCATCCTTTGAGATAAAGCTTCGATTTAATTGTTCTTTATTGCCTTAAATCATACAGTAGCTTCAGTAAACCAAGGAGTGACTTCAAAAGAAATAAGTAATATTGTGTAAGAAAAGATGTCTTCTAACGCTGATATATTTTGGCCGCTTTTGCCTCTATGAGTGGCGGATCAACGGGACGAGCTCCTACATTTTGCAAGATCCAATGTTTTGGACCTCATCTTGGTGTCGGCAACCCATCTCCGCCCCCAGATCCCCTTCCATCTCTCGGGGTATCACTGTCTCCGAACGGATCGCGCTGGTCGCCGAGGAGGTGGCACTGCGATCTTGGTGAGGAGAAGTGTGGTCCATCGAGCTGTCCAGCTTCCACAACTCCAAACACTTGAAGCCACGGCAGCCTGCGTGAACCTTGGCGGTTCTGAAGTCCTGGTAGTATCAGCCTACCATCCTCCCCGCTCACAGTTCATAGCCAATGACTACCAATCCATTCTTTCCTTACATCCCAATGTCATTATGGCCGGGGACTTCAATGCCAAACATCAGCGTTGGCATCATGGTCCCCGAGCGGATAGGAGAGGCAGTGACATTATCCGCATAGTAGATGCGGACCCTCACCTTCGAGTTGAGGGCCCATGGCAACCCACTCATTACCCGCGTGGTCGGGGTCGCCCATCTCATATCGACTTCGCTATCATCAAACGCTTTCCATTTCATCTCTCACTCACTTCACTTAACGCATTACATTCAGATCACAACCCAGTACTTGCTGAGGTTAATACACGGATTGCCAACCATGACGTCTCGGTTCAAAACCGGGATGTGGACTGGGATTGAGTCAAAGTCTGCCTGAATGTCTCCATTCCTCCCAACCCCAACATAACCGACATTCCCTCCCTTGAGGCTGCGGTCGCGTCCTTCACCTCAGTCGTGAAGCGAACGGTCCGCAAACTTACAGTTATCACCCCAGCCCCCCTTCATCCGGATGTTCTTCCCCTAGACATCCTACTTCTCATTCGCCGTTCTTGGGCAGCAAGGCGGCTCTACCAAAGACACCGCACGCCTCATAATCGAGGACTTCATCGGCGACTGTGCCGAGAGGTTCGTGCCCGCCTCCGTGAGCACAGAGTGCGCGCGTGGGAGGACACGATGTCTCGTATGAACCTCGAGGATGGTGACGTGTGGAGGGTCATTAAAAGACTTTGGAACCGCCAAGGGACACCAAACTCCCCACTCCAGGGCATCCAAGGCCTGTCCTACGAACCACAGGCCAAGGCTACGGTGTTCGCCGACTACCTTGAGAGGACCATGAGGCCTAGAGAAGACCCCCAGGACCCTGCCTTCTCTGACCGTGTTAGGCAGGAGGTACGTCGATACTTTCGGCGACCCCCGGCTGAGGCGGACAGACTCCCAGTCATAAGGCCCAGTGAACTTCAGGGCGTACTCCGGCGCCTCAAACCAAAAAAGGCAGCGGGACCTGATGGCATAACGCCACTCATGCTCCGCCACCTTCCCTTCAGGGCCGTGTTATTTCTAACCAAAGTCTTCAATATGTGTCTCTCTCTGAGTCACTTTCCACGTAGTTGGAGAGAGGCTCGGGTGATATGCATCTTGAAGCCAGGGAAAGACCCGGTTAATCCTGCCAACTACCGTTCCATCAGTCTCCTTTCTGTTCTCTCGAAGGTTTTCGAGAGACTTTTCTTAGCCCGCATGTTCCCCCTTCTGGGTGACATACAAGCTATCCCTCCTCACCAGTTTGGCTTTCGTCCCGGGCATTCTACGTCACAGCAGTTGCTGCGCGTGGTGGAGGCTGCAGCCCTGGGTTTCCAGGACAAGGCATTCACCTCGGCGGTTTCTCTGGACGTGGAAAAGGCCTTCTCTACGACCTGGCACGCAGGTCTTCTGTACAAACTCATCCAACTGGAGCTACCCACTCAAGTCATACACCTTCTTCACTCTTTCCTAAAACATAGATTCTTCACTGTCACAGTGGCGGGAAAAACATCTACACGAAGGTGTATCCGCGGCGGAGTCCCCGAAGGTTCTGTGTTATCCCCGACGCTGTACAGCGTCTATGTGGCTGACCTTCCCACTGAACAGCACGTCAACATAGCACAGTATGCTGACGACGTGCTGCTATTCTCAACAAACAGACACCCACGCAGAACCTTCAACCCCATCCAAAGATATCTAATCCTCCTTCAGGAATGGTGCACGCTTTGGCGATTGTCCATTAATACGGAGAAAAGCCAAGCGATATTTTTCACCAAGCGCCGCTTTCCCGCCAACTTCCCCCAATTTACCTACTTCGGGCAAGGGATCAGGTCGGAGAATTCAATCAATTAATTGGGAGTGAAGCTGGACAAGGGCCTAACTTTTCGGGAGCACATCCAGGTGCAAGCTCATCGGTCGTGTGGTGCCGTGGCATCACTATAGCCTGTGCTTCGGTCTGCGATGTCTGTTCCCCTAAAGTTGCGCCTCTTTATGGCTCTGGTCCTCCCTATCATGCTCTATGCGTGCGAAGTCTGGGGTATGGCCGCAGGCTCACATCTAGTTCTGCTCCAACGTGCACAGAATAAATGTCTTCGGATTATTTATTCTGTTTGTACAAGGTTCCCCGTGAGATTACTTCATGAGGCTTCATCCCTCCGATATGTGGAGGATGAAATTAGATGCCGGGCGACAAAATTTTTCGAGGGTTTGCCCCAACATCAGAGCGCCCTAGTCAGATCCCTTGGGGATTATGTTCCTCGTGAGCGTCGCTATAAGCGATACCGGTTTCCCCGCATGTCTTGCGGTCACTACCGGTAACCACATGATCTCCATTCCAGCCTAAATTAAATTTCAGCTACTCCAAATTTGTTATTATGGAATATTCAAAATTATACATACCTTCTTCCTAGTTTATTAACTAACCCACCAGCGGTGCTCGCTGTCCGTAGCACCCGGTTCATCATTCCCTGAGGAGCAAAAAGCTACCTCCCTTCACTAACCCCACTTAAATTACACCCGTCATTCTGCAACATCCACATCCCGCCACTACGTGGTTAAGCTCTTCCCAGAGCAGGTACACGATTTGACCACCCTTCGGGCTGTTCCAAACAGCCTGCCAGATTTGTGCTGCTGCTGCTATGAAGTGTGGGACATGATGGCATAACGCCACTCATGCTCCGCCACCTTCCCTTCAGGGCCGTGTTATTTCTAACCAAAGTCTTCAATATGTGTCTCTCCCTGAGTCACTTTCCACGTAGTTGGAGAGAGGCTCGGGTGATATGCATCTTGAAGCCAGGGAAAGACCCGGTTAATCCTGCCAACTACCGCTCCATCAGCCTCCTTTCTGTTCTCTCGAACAGAGACTTTTCTGAGAGACTTTTCTTAGCCCGCATGTCCCCCCTTCTGGGTGACATACAAGCTATCCCTCCACACCAGTTTGGCTTTCGTCCTGGGCATTCTACGTCACAGCAGTTGCTTCGCGTGTTGGAGGCTGCAGCCCTGGGTTTCCAGTTCAAGGCATTCACCTCGGCGGTTTCTCTGGACGTGGAAAAGGCCTTCTCTACGACCTGGCACGCGGGTCTTCTGTACAAATTCATCCAACTGGAGCTACCCACTCAAGTCATACACCTTCTTCACTCTTTCCTAAAGCATAGATTCTTCACTGTCACAGTGGCGGGAAAAACATCTACACAAAGGTCTATCCGCGGTGGAGTCCCCGAAGGTTCTGTGTTATCCCCGACGCTGTACAGCGTCTATGTGGCTGACCTTCACACTGAACAGCACGTCAACATAGTACAGTATGCTGACGACGTGCTGCTATTCTCAACAGACAGACACCCACGCAGAACCTTCAACCCCATCCAAAGATACCTAATCCTCCTCCAGGAATGGTGCACGCTTTGGCGATATTCCATTAATACGGAGAAAAGCCAAGGGATATTGTTCACCAAGCGCCGCTTTCCCGCCAATTTCCCCCAATTTACCTACTTCGGGCAAGGGATCAGGTCGGAGAATTAAATCAAGTACTTGGGAGTCAAGCTGGACAAGGGCCTAACTTTTCGGGAGCAAATCCAGGAGCAAGCTCATCGGTCGTGTGGTGCCGTGGCATCACTATACCCTGTGCTTCGGTCTGCGATGTCTGTTCCCCTAAAGTTGCGCCTCTTTATGGCTCTGGTCCTCCCTATCATGCTCTATGCGTGCGAAGTCTGGGGTATGGCCGCAGGCTCACATCTAGTTCTGCTCCAACGTGCACAGAATAAATGTCTTCGGATTATTTATTCTGTTTGCACAAGGTTCCCCGTGAGATTACTTCATGAGGCTTCATCCCTCCGATATGTGGAGGATGAAATTAGGCGACGGGCGACAAAATTCTTCGAGGGTTTGCCCCAACATCAGAGCGCCCTCGTCAGATCCCTTGGGGATTATGTTCCTCGTGAGCGTCGCTTAAAGCGATACCGGCTACCCCGCATGTCTTGCGGTCACTACCGGTAACCACATGATCTCCATTCCAGCCTAAATTAAATATCAGCTAATCCAAAATTGTTATTATGGAATATTCAAAATTATACATACCCTCTTCCTAGTTTATTAACTAACCCACCAGCGGTGCTCGCCGTCCGTAGCACCCGGTTCATCATTCCCTGAGGAGCAAAAAGCTACCTCCCTACACTAACCCCACTTAAATTACACCCGTCATTCTGCAACATCCACATCCCGCCACTACGTGTTTAAGCTCTTCCCAGAGCAGGTACACGATTAGACCACCCTTCGGGCTGTTCCAAACAGCCTGCCAACATTGTGCTGCTGCTGCTGTGAAGTGTTGGAAACTTTAATCAACTTCACATTCTTTTGGAACTTGTATCTGTCATGTAGAACACATTTGTGCATGTTTCTGTTCTTCAGATACCATTTTCACTGTGCCATACAATTTTAACCCAATTCCTATTGGTAAGTAGTACTAGTATAGTTCAAGTATGAGAGGAAATCATTGCTGATATCGAATTATTTACTGTGTTCAACTCACAGGACGTTTTAGTTTTCATAAATCCTTATTTATTTGCCTACCTCATGTTGATGCAAATACACATTATTAATAGTATTTTGCTTGCAAGAAAATAGGAGAATACAGTAGGTAGCTAATATTTTAAAGCTGGTCGCTACGTAACGATTTTCAAATCTGATTTTCGTTCTATAGCTTGGCGATAAAAATTAATGCAGCATTCCCATTTGAGAAACTTACAGTTATTCAAAATTTGACAACTCATTAATGTTTCCCTTCACACAATCATTTATCGTTTGTTTTATCGAGATCTCTATATTGGAGCAGTAAAATTTTGTCTGTCTCTTACAGTTTACCATCATGGTAATGACCTAGTAATGGAGACACTTCTGAGTAAATTCACAGTTTATTCAACATGTTTACTTAATTCGTACAGAAAATATTTTAAATATAAGGTACATTCATAGATATCTTCAAAATTTGTAATTTTTAGGTTATATTGTTCACAGACATATACATTATCTTTTTGCCCAAAATATATTCTTTATTCAATCTCTGACATACGTTCCTGGTGAAGAATTTGTGTACAATACAATACTACCCTTACTTGCTGTAAGTATGTACCATATTCTGAAAATATTACATCAGGAGCGGGATACAACTTCTCAGTTACACAAACAATCCTTTACATAAACTAAATTGTGACAATGTTATCTCTTTTTCATTTTTTAAATATTTCCAGTTATTTCTCTCTCACATTTGATCAATGTACCAAATGTGTAATACATTTACATAGTAAACACAATGTACCATTGAACTCCTGCCAATAATCTCTGAAGTCTTATTCATTCTAATTGAATTATTTACAGTTTTCTTTAACTTGCAGTTTTGAGATATGAACAAGGTCTCAGTGCATAAAATGCAGATTTCGCTCAAGAGGATAATTTATAACAGCTTGTTTTATCCCTAACGATTGTCCAGGTTTTTTTCTGTCTCTATTTCATCATTTCAGTACTTGTATATCTCAACAACACTGTATTTTCAAGGAAATGAGCAATGAAGCACTTGGGCAAATGCTTATTACAAATTTGTAGCAGATGGACAATTAAGCCTTTGTTAGTGAGAAAGTACTGGGAGCTTCAAACAGCAGACGGTGTTTTAGTTATGTTACTGTCCGCCAGGGGAGTTTTGTTTGACAACCGACTTCTTGTTGCTGTCCACAGAGGGCTCCAGTTGTAATGTATTGCATATACAGAAAAATTGTGTCATTCCTCACAATTATTTTAAACTATTGAAATTATGTTTTTTGTGTGCAACTTAGATTTAGTTGTCGCTTATTGCGTGAAATTAAACGGTAATTGTATTGTACATACAGAAAATGCCCAACAAATGATGGAAAGATAGAGTAAGACTGAACAATTCAATGCCATATCTGGGATTTGAACCACCGATCTTCTGGTTGCCATTCTGCCGCTCTAACCTTGAGCTACTGAGGCCAACGTGCCGATATGACATTAAATGTTTCAACTGGCTCGTGTTTCTCCCGGTAAACCACCTAGGAGTTCTCATAAACACATGAGACCTACTCAGCTAATGGTGGTTAACTATGAAGCCCGGGTCTTAAAGTACTTACATATTGTAAGTCGCCATTAAGGTACTTGTCTCATGCTGGCCATAGTAGCTCAAGGGTTAGAGCGGCTGGACGGTTTCCAGAGGATCTGTGGTTCAAATCCCGTCTTTGGCATTGAATTTCTCAGTCTAACTCTATAATTCCATACCTTAGCCTACACACGGAACGTGTGAAAGAACAATTAATATTCAACAAGTCAGTTTACTGTGAGAAGAAAAGGAGTCCTTCTAAACCAGCTATACATCAAGGTATCTCTTTAAATCGAATTGTACATTGATATCATGCGACTTTAAACTCGTTTTGATGGACCCTGTATCCGGTAATAATCAAATACCACATTTGGAAACCTTTCTGCTCCTTACTATCATTACTGTAATGTGAAATAAGCTATTTTAACACAATGTGACATTAGATATAGTGGACTGTAGTGGACTTTAAAAGATTGTCTTCCAGAATTACTAGTATTTCTGTATAAGGTAGTCTGAGGTTGGGAGGACCTGTTAAAAATCTTCTTGTTTTATCTCTGAAAGATGGACACAAATATTAAGCTTGGCATTTCCTCAAAGTTTGTTTTTCAGTTATATTGCTCACACATTCATACAGGACCTTTTGACCAAAATGTATTTTTATTCATTCTCTAGTACATTCCTGGTAAACCTGCAGTATCCAGTTTTTGTGTACAATACAATACTACCACTACTTTTTTATAAATATGTACTATATTTTGGCAATATTACACAGTAACACAATAGGACTTGAGCAAAATACGTTGGATGGAACATATCTATAGCTGAAATAATCCTTTGCGTTTCCCCTCTTCCCTTTTCTCGTTTTCTCTGCCACACATAGTCAAAGAACCAATTGTTACACATTTGCATAAAACACAAAAGAATTTTCCAGTACTTTTTAAAACTTAAACCGTTAGACCTGTTTTTGAGCTTGTCCAAAGCTCATAGGAACAATTTGGAATTAGAATCCTAACCTGATTTTTAAACATTGCAACTGTTTTCCCCGTAAATACTCAAATCTTCATATTCGCTTCAGATGGAAAGATAAACCTTTGTAGAGCTGTGAGTTGAAAAAGTATCGTAAGTGTAGCAAATTATGAGAATTTATTATTCAGGAGACGATAGTTTATAGTAATTGTCTGCCAGGGGTAAGGCTTTATTTGACAACCGACTACTTGTTGCTGTCCACAGGGGCTCCACTTGTAACTTCTTACACTACGGAAGAATCCTTGTAATAATTTACGAAATTATATAACATATATTCATTTTGTTATTTATATACAACTTTGATTTACTCTTTGTTTACTACGTGGAAACAAACGATAGCTGCAACATACATGCAGACAATATCGAGCAAACATTAACTGTGTTTCACAAACAAAGCCTTCTAAATTAAGTGGACCTCGAGATATTTCTGCTAATTAGCAGCCAACTTAAAGCACATATGGGCCTTGCCCTTACACTGCTAATTCCTATTATCACGTATGTAGCCCCCATGTGGGGATATGCTGCAAGAACTCACACAAATTACAAACGCTACAAAACCGAATAATCAAATTGCAAAGCAACCGCCGGTAGCACTGCCCAAGCGCAGAGATAAAAACACTTACGCACTAATACAGCAACTAGGCGCATACGAAACCGAATACAATAAACATAAAAGACCTCTGTCCATATTTGATAGGACCACAGGAATGGGAGACATAGAAATAGACATCCCAGGGTATCTACACACTCTCGTAAGACTTCCATAGAAGAAGTAAGGTTACCCATGACTATACACCACACCCTGACATTTGGCAGTTCACAAAGTCCTTGCTCTCAGTCAAGGCGGATCTGGCGGGGAGGCAACCCTCTCCCCTTCACACTTACACGACATATCGCTATAAATAATGGTTATGATCAATCTTATGCGAACAAATTTAACTTAGAATTAACCTCATATTAGATGCAGCTTACGTGCAGTGATAATCTTACATATGTACACACTAATTTTACTTGTAAGGATAATGCATGACTAACGCTATCCTAGCGCCCACCACTAGCATTAATGACACGTTCTACCCGCTTAAGGGTGGAAAGACCATTAACTAAGAACTAAAAGTACTGTAACTTACACATGACTACCTCCTCTATCATTGAGGAAGCAACCACTACGTTAGGACTGCGTTTCCTATTGGAAACGACACTACACCCCACTACATCCCTCATCATAAATCCGCGAGGGCATGTTCAGGGCTTCGTCAATGCTTATGTCCTAGCACCCAACCTCACCTCGGTTAAGCCATACGGCCAACCAGTACACGCTCTCCATGAATCCGCAGGTGCTTGTAGCGGTACTGTAGGAATTCCTCTCCTGACTACTCTCCGGTGGAGGTTTTTTAGTGGGTAGTTCCTCCGGGTGAAGATCAGACTCCCGGCTGCATCATGCCAGTAGAGTCGGGGTTAGTCCATATTGGATTTTTCCTCCACTTGAGAAAAAAATTGCAATGGCGAAGGCATGGCCAAACTCCTGAATGCCATGGGTTTACCAAAACACTCAGTTCCCGAGTACGTACTTGAGCAATTAGATTTGCTTGGGGAAATGTTTAAGAAAGGGACTAACTGAACAACGACTGAACAGCTGACCACTCTTCGACACCAGAGCGAGCCATGGCTGAATCCAAGACGCTTAGAGTAATACACTGGAATTGTCAACACATACGCAGAAAAAGAAAAGACCTAGCAGATTTTCTACAAGCCCATTCTATCCAGGTAGCGTTACTAAATGAAACCCATCTAGGTAGTATGGATAGATTTTCGATCCCAAATTATGCGATTTATAGATCAGAAAGAAACCGAAGGGGTGCAGGAACAGCCATAGTAATTCAAAACAGTGTGAGTCACTACCAAGTGTACATTCCACAATTAAATCGTATAGAGGCCTCGGCGGTTAAACTTAACACTTTTAATTCCGAAATCACTCTAGTAGAGATTTGCAATCCACCTGGAGACATCGATACCGATAATGTCCAAAATATCATGCAGTTAGGTCCAAAAGTAATTGAGGCGGGGGATTATAACTGTAAGCATAATATTTGGTACAGCACAAATCCCAACCCACAAGGAACCAAACCTGTTAACTACATAAACACCACTAATTACCTAATTGTGGGGCCATAGACCCCACTCACATTCCACACATTAACAATCATGCTCCAGACGTACTAGTCTTAGTTATTCTTAAAAATGTTCCATAGAACGTTGAAAGTAGAGTAGTTAACGACCTCATCTCAAACAACCTCCCGGGGCTCCTAAAATTCAAACAGGAAGTCTCTACTCTAAACTATAATTTAGTGAACTGGGAAGAATTCAGAACTGTAGTAGATCAGTACCTCCCGGAAATAGATATAACCACAAACGAAAAACAGAATGAAGCAATACATAAACTAGAACTAGCGATTAAAGTAGCGACCACTATCTGCATTCCACGTAAACACAAACGAACGGTTAACGCCCAATAACCTACCGACATTAAAATCTTACACCAACACCGAAACCGCCTAAGGCGGAAATGGCGAATTCACCAGCAGGACTATTTACAAGGCAAGGCAGAAGTAAATGCAACAACTAGAGAGTTTATAACAAACGAATGGAACCAAACTCTAGACAGGTTAAATCCCAACTCAAACTTGGTTTGGCAGTTAGCAAAATGCCTCAATAGAGCAAAAATGAACATTCCTTCACTCATAGACAACAATGCGATTGCTGAAACACCCTAGGAGAAAGCAGAGGTGTATGCAAACACACTAGGAAGCACCTTCACACCAAACACCGCAGAGGGACAATTAAACCAAATAATTATCCAAACAACTGAACACAAAATTAATGATACAATTCACACCACACACAATAAAACACGAAAAACGAATCCAGGTGAAATAGGTTGGATTATTAAGCACCTGAAAAACAAAAAGGGCCCGCGGCCGCATATAGTACCTAACACAGTACTCAAAAGTCTTCCCCCTGGAGCCCTGAGTTAGAAATGGTTAGAAAATTGGTAGATTTCCGCCTCGATGGAAACAAGCTAACATAGTAATGATTCCAAAGCCGAACATAAACCTCGCTGTAGCCACCAACTACTGGTCCATTTTCCTACTAAATACACTTGGAAAAGTTGCTGAAAAGATTATTCTAAAGAGGATGAATTCACACATAATAAAGAATAACATACTAATCTCTGAACAACTTGGGTTCAGAGTCAGCAATTTTACGCCTAACAGAATTTTCTAAAGGATTCAACACGAACAGATTGACAGGCGCCCTATTTTTGGGTACTGAATGCGTCTTCGATAAAGTGTGGCACGCAGGACTCGTTCACAAACTAAAATCGTAAAACTTTCCTGACGACACGATTACCCTAAACTAAGACTATCTCAGCGCTCGGGTGTTCCAAGTAACAGTGGAGGAATCTTCCTCCTCTCACACGCCCATTAGGGCTGAAGCCCCTCAAGGAAGTTTACTCGGACCGACGTTATTCAATCTCTACACTCATGATATGCCAGAATTCACGCGCACCGATAAATACATTTTCGCGGATGACACAGCCCAAGTGACTCAGTCCACACAATCTCGAACAGTACCTTTTAGATTGCAAGACGGCCTTAACGACCTAGAATTCTGGTTCAAAATGGCGTATTAAACTAAACTCCAACAAATATTAATCCATAATCATCACAAAGAGAATACAACATAGATACCCTAGACATGCGCAGCCATCTCTGTTATACCGTGGCGAAAGAATCGAATGGAAAGATCAAGTCATCTGCTTAGGTGTCACAATGGACCAAGGTCTGACATGGAAAAAACACAATACCGTCAGAGCAAAAGCAAACAGCCGATTGAACAACATCTACCCTTTGATTAACTTGAATAGTCAATTAAAACTTAGCATGGAACTTACACTTTATAAAACATTTATTAGATCAATTATTACATACGCAGTCCCTGTACTGGATGATGATGATGATGATGATGATGATGATGATGATGATGATGATGATGATGCTGCTGATGATGATGATGATGAGTATAAAGGCGCTCAACTGCAGAGGTCATCAGCGCCCTTTTTAAAACAAACTGGACATGGCAAAAGCCAGATACATATTCCTCTAAAACACTATAAATATGTCAATAGATTTACACAAAATACTAACACGTAAAAAACTATAAAAACAATAGAAATATAATCTAAAAAGCCATAAATTCTATTCGCTAAATCCTAAAATCTAAATCTACAATAAAATCTAAAAACCTTCTCCAGTACTGCGTTATCGTCCGCTAGCACTTCTGCAAAGCTGACCGGCAGATGCAGAGACGTCCTAAGGTCTGCTAGGTGAAAACACTCTAGCAGCACGTGTCGTACAGACAACGCTTAATTGCAAAACGGACACAGTGGAGAAGGCTCCTTTTTAAAAGAAAACCATGAGTAAAAATGCAGTGCCCAATATGCAACCGAGCCAAAGTCACCTCCTCCCGACGAGATGTCCGACAGGAGGTAGCCCAGGGAATCGGAAGTTCTTTGACAGATCTAAGTTTATTATTGCGGAGAGCGGACCACTCTTCCTGCCAGCAGGTTTGCACAGCTCTCCGTAATACGGCCCTAAAATCTTCCGAAGTCACACATGGTACTCGAACCCTGGGCTTCGTGGTAGCCGTCTTGGCTGCCGAATCCGCCATTTCATTCCCCCGCAAGCCTACGTGACCAGGGATCCATGCACACACCACGTTTACGCCAGAAGCGTATAAAACGTGGAGGGCATCCTGTATACACTGCACAATAGGGTGGTAGTTGTACAGCTGCCGTAGGCTTTGAAGTGCACTGAGGGAATAACTTAGGATTAAGCAGTCCCCCAACTTTCGTTGACGTGCGTGTAAAATTGCCTGGTATATTGCATAAAGCTCTGCAGTAAAAATGGAAGTGCTAGTGTGGAATCCGAATGTATACGGTTCGGTTCCACACAGGTAACCACAACCAACACCATTTGAGTTCTTGGAGCCATCAGTATAATTTACAAAATGGTCCTCATATCGCGATAAAAATTCTAAAAAAAACATGTGCGGATACTAGACATAAACATGGTAGATTTATCATATTTTGTCATGCCCAGATCAACGTGGGACGCTCTGCACAACCAAGGAGGGTATGTCCTCTCCCCCCTAGGAAACGTCTTGGGCATCTCAGTATCAAGATGTCTAAGGAGCTCCCGGAAACGATAACCAGGTGGTTTTGGTTTAACAGAAGTGTTCCTATAACGCACGTCCATGAAGGTATTAAAGAGCGGCGTAAACGTTGGATGTGTGGGCATGCAATTAAGTCCACAGCCATAATATGCCAATTATATGTTGCGCCTGTACTGCAGAGGAGGTTCTGCAGACCCAGCATACAGGCTTATAACTCGGCTCGTTGGAAATTCACCAACTGCTATACGTATGCCACAATTATGGACTGTGTCTAATCTCTTCAGCACAGATGGTCGTGCTGAGTCGTAAACGATACTACCATAATCTAATTTGGAACGATGAGTGCGCGATAAAGTCGCAATAACACTGTACTATCCGCTCCCCACGATTTTCCACTTAGTACCCGCAAGATATTTAAAGAGTGGTCACATGGTGCTTTCAATTGTGCTATATGCGACGACCAAGTAAGTTTTCTATGAAATATCAATCCAAGGAACCTCGTCTCATCTGCAGAAGGTAGTAGATCAGCGCCTCGCCGGAGCCTTGGAGATAGTCGACTCTGCTGACGCCGGAAGTTAACACAGATGGGTTTCTCAGCGGAGAATCGGAAGCCGTTTTTAAACTGCAACCCTTAAGGTTGTCCAAGATGGTCTGAAGACGGCGCTCTAAAAACGGAGTTCGCTGAGATGTACAGTAGACGGCAAAGTCGTCTACAAATACGCATGACGAGACACCCGGAGTTACACATTTCGAGATAGAATTAATCGCAATAGCAAACAACGTAACACTTAGTACCAATCCCTTTGGTACACCGTTCTCTTGAAGAAAAAGGTTCGAAGAAACCGAGCCAACACTTACTCGGAATACGCGGTCTTTCCAGAATTCCTGAAGGAAGAGTGGTAGGCGTCCACCTATATTCCAGGTGTGCAGAGTACGTAGCAACCCTGCCCGCCATCACGTATCATAAGCCTTTTCGAGGTCAAAAGATATTCCGACTGTTTGACAGTTTTTAAGAAATCCGTTCATAATCTGTGTCGACAGGAACACAAGATGATCCACTGTTGAACGGTGTCGTCGAAAACCACACTGGATATTATTCAGTAGGCTGTGCGTTTCCAGCCATCATACCAACCACCCATTTATCATGCGTTCCAACACCTTGCAGCCGCAATTGGTGAGGGAAATAGGACGATAGCTAGAAGGGAGGTGACGATCCTTGCCCGCTTTTAATATCGGAATAATGATGGCTTCTCACCACTTGTCAGGAAACGTGCCATTAACCCAAACACCGTTATAGACCTCGAGCAGGAATACCTTACCTTCAGGTGAGAGATGTAACATTTGAACGTGGATTCCGTCCGGTCCTGGTGCTGTCAGTCGCGATGATTAGAGAGCGTGTTCTAACTCTGCGAAGGTGAAGAGGCGGTTATAACCTTCAAGGTTTCTGGAACTGAACACGAAACCTTGAGATTCTACCTGAGTCTTAATTGAGATAAACTCAGGAGTATAATTACTGGAGCTAGGCACGTGAGCGAAAGCACAGCCGAAGGTGTTAGCCACGACAAATAGATCAACAACAACTCCTGCAGGTGTTTTCAGACCAGCGATTGGCAAGTGGGTTTATTTTCCGGCCACGCGTCGTAACCTATCCCATACAACAGATGAAGCTGTACATCTGTTAAAATATGATACAACGTTGCTCCATGAGATCTTTTGGCTATCCTTAAGTATTTCACTAGACTTTGCACGCGCTTTCTTTTACTCAATTAGATTTCTTAGGGTAGGGTGTCGTTGGAATACCCTCGGAGCACGTCTACGAGCACGAATAGCACTACGGCATTCGCTGGTCCACCATGGAACAGGAAATCGACGGGGTTGGGTAGCCGAACGTCGAAGAGACTGTTCTGCAGCGGAAAGAATTTTCTCTGTGAGATGATCAACCAAATCATTCACAGAATCGTGCTCGTTGTAATCAAAAACAGCCAACTGGGTATAAAGGTTCCAGTTGGCACGATCAAAGCGCCATCTAGGGTTACATGAGGGAGACACATCTTGCGCTAAGAGACTAAGAAGACATTGGGAAGTGGTCGCTGGAATGCAAATCAGAGATGACATTCCACTATAATGAAACTGATAACTGGGATGAACACACTGCCAAATCGATGTGCGAATAGGTGTTAAAGGCGTCTTAAAGGAACGTTGGCTCTCCGGTATTCAGGAGAACTAAGTTGTTGCTCTCCAAGAATTTTGCAATGAGGTTGCCTCTCGAACATGCCCGAGTTGAGCCCCAAAGTGGGTGATGGGCATTAACGTCTCCAACTATTAGAAATGGTGTTGAAAGTTGGGAAACCAGATCTTCAAGGTCAATTAACGAGAGATCATCTGATGGCGGTACATATACATTGAAAATGCAAAATTCGATTGATGGAACCATAATTCTTACTGCTACAGATTGTATAGCAGATTGTAGCTGTAACGGATCTACAAATATGTCATCCCTGAGGAGCATCATAGTGCCCTCGTAAGATGGAATGCCCTCTTCCGTTTCAATATCACACCTCAATGGTGTGTAGCAACTGATTTTAAACTTGTCTTGCGGTCGTAGCTTAGTATCTTGTAAACATACCAACAAGGGGTTATGCTTACTAAGCAAAACTTCCAGTTCTGGTCGATGTGCTCTTGGAACTATGGAGATAGGATGTAAAAGTTGTTCTACATTAAGACGACTTAAACGGTAGCCGAATCAGTTTACTCTTTTTCTTCGGTGTAGGGCTAACACCTGTTTCTTCGTCGGGTTTATCCTGGCACTTTTTCGTTGCCGTTCTTGCATTGTGGTCCGTATCCTCGTGGTCCATCTCCTCTACGGATGTGGCCCCCTTGCCGATAGAGAACTTCGATTCGGGACACCAAAACGGTTGGACACGGAGAGCGACGAGGATGACAATTGTCGATCCGTGTCCTCACCTAAAGATTCTTCTGAGGAGGAACTTTTCGACGCCCTAGGGCTCTTTTTTCTACTGGCAGTTTTGCTGGGCTCTTTGAGGAAGTCAGATTTCGTGTAGCTGGTCTTGAATTGTTTAGGCGGGGCTTCGTACACAACGGACTTCTGAGACTTGGAGGTAGATACTTTAGACGGTGACAGTGATGTCGATCGCCTTCCCGGTGGCGGCTTGGATGGCGTAGGTGTTGAGCGGGCTGATTTCTTGGCAAGCTTATAGGTGATGGAATTATGATCTTCTCAGCGATAGTGGCCTCAGTGATAGCGCTTGTCAGAGTGGCGATCTCTCTCCTGGGTACCGGCTTAGCCGCTACTGAGCTGTAAGTAGCGGACCGCGGGATGGATGGTATTCGAGTACCCACGAGCTTCCATGCTTCCGAGAAGGAAACCTTCTCTTTCACCCGGATCTCCTGGATCGCCCTCTCCTCCGCAAAGTGTGGGCACTCTCGGGAGCTGGATGGGTGGTCACCAGCACATTTGACGCATTTAACTTGCGCCGAGTACGCACCGTCATGCTGCGTCATCGCACAGTTACAACATGTAGGTGCGGAGTTTCAAAACGCGCTGGTGTGCGCGAAGCGCTGGCACTTGTAGCATCTGAGCGGTTTGGTATGTATGGGTGTACCTCGATGGTTTCATACCCTGCCCTGATCCTTTGAGGGAGATCTACCCGATCAAAAGTCAGGAGCAGGGTACGGGTAGGCACCATGACCCCTAGCTCTCTTCGCTGAACCCGGTACACAGCCGTCACACCTTCCTCTTGTAGGTTTTCCAGGGTTTCTTCGTTTGACATGCCGTTCAGTGCACGGGTGTTGACCACACCACGCGAGGAGTTGAGGCTCTTATGGACGGTAACGGTCACCGAGTAGCTGCCTAACAAATTCGCTTTCAACAGTATTGTTGCCTGGGAGATAGAATGCGCTCCTACCAGTAGCGTACCGTTTCTGGATCTTGTACAGGACTTCACAGGTCCAGCTATCTCATCCAAGCCTTTCTGGATAGCAAAAGGGTTAAGAGATAGAAAGTTCCTTCCTTCCTCTGTTCTGGTTATTACTAAGTAGCGAGGATCAACGGACACAGCTACTTCCTTTCCAATTACCTTCACACTTTTTGGGTGTTTAAGAGAGTGCACCATAGCGATAGTATCCTCCACCATTACAAACGTCTCCGATGGCGTGCTCACATCCTGGGCGCCACCCCGGCTTAGGTGAGAGTCCTGGCCTGGACCTTGCTCACCTTAGGGTCACACCTTCCAGTGAATAGACAGAGGGACCCAATCGCCTTCAGGAGTATAACAGCTAATGCAAGGGCCCCTGCCCGAGACTGACCTTTATCAGCGGATACGAACACAGTCCTATGGGATAACCCGGGGCTGGGAGTTACGCGTTACCCAGTCATCCCTTGCGCCTTGTGCGCGAGGCATCCTTCAGACATGTGTTCAGGGAGGTAAAAGAAAGGAAAAATAAATAAAAGGGGTCAAACACCGAAGTGGACCATGGTTTGGGCGTTTGAAGGAACACTCTCACCTCGCGGAGGAACCCAGTCGAGAGATTTCACCAGAGCCTCTTCTGCCAGTTTTCGGGGTTACTGATGGGCCTTTTCGGTAGCCGTAGCGGTCCCGGGGCACAGCAAGTCCCCGCCGTACATCACCCCATCTGTCAGCCCCCTACTTCCTGTTGCCCACCCCTCGGGACGAGGACCGCAGAGGTTGGACTTTGAGGGGCTCTTGCGGATGTATCATGGTAATGTGATTCAGACTGCTTTTAGCAGAACTGGAAGATTCAAGTTGGAAACTTTTCCATTCATTCGATCCAAGTGGTTTCAGTTTCCTGAACATTCATTTTGTGATCAGCAGGATAGAAAAGGAAAGAACAAAATCCTAGCCATTTTACCGGGAAAAATATGACTCAGTGTAGAATTTAATGTCATATTGGCATATCGGCCATGATAGCTCAGTAGTTAAGAGCAGGCGAATGGAAACCGGAAGAACAGTGGTTCATCTACCAGCTATGGCACTTAGCTTTTTAGTTTGACTCTATCTTTCCATACTTCGTACTACACACGGATATTGTAAAGGAACAATTAATTTCCATTAATCCTTTGTTAGTCTCGCATGTATCTGTCAGGTACATGGCCAAAATTTGATTCAATATTATGGCAATAAATAGAGGTAAGTGATTGCCAACCCAGGACATCCTCCATCATTTCTTTGTTATTGCTTCGTTTAAGTTTAAAGAATTTCTCCCAAATGCCAAGTTTGCAAACAAGGCAAACGACACACGTTTGTGCTGTTGTACCTGTCAGTTACATCATACCAACTTAACTTACACATTGCCGCTGCTATCGATCACTATTAGAGACTTCAGTATTTATAAACTATTTTCACTCTTTTCTTGAGTTCTCACTTTATATAAAGAATATTGCAAGTAAAATACTGTTTGCGATGGAACTAGTGTGATGGAGATCAGTGTAAATTTACATGAGTGTGTAATTTAGATGAATTATGTTTTGAACTTTATGTCACATTGGTTTAAGCCAACACATTGAGTTTAGAGAAAACAAAAGAAGCTAACTTATAACTCAAAGATCATGCAATCCAATAGAAATTTGGTTAACGGTCTGATATGAGAACAAATCCACATCAGCTTTCTGGCTGTTCAGTAAACAGATACTTCGCTTAGAAAACCCTCATTAATTAAAGTTCTTATTAAACTCCACTGCTAGTTATACTGATAACTGGTAAATGTAAGTTCTATAGACACACTTATGTTAATACACAATGAATATTGTAACACTATTATGGCTATGGAATAACGTTTTGGTACAGCTCAGTATAAAGTCAACGAATATTCCTCCTCAAAGGATGCTTAAACGAATCATTTCTAACACCCTTTGCAGACACTTTAGGAAACATCATCGTAGAAAATTAAGATACCAGGTCTTCCGTGCATGAATATATTCTCAGTGTTAACATTTTTACATGCATTCAGGCCTCATATGTAACACAAAAGGCAATTTACAAAATAAACACTACCTAAACTATAACATCCACCACGCAAGTGCAAAGCACTTCTGTCTCAAGAAATGTGTGTGTCAGAAAACCATCAGAATTTATTACACCCTTCTTAACAATCTTAAAGGAAAAACTGACAACTTTAATGTTATTAAAATAGTGATATTTTGAATCCTCGCTTAAAATTATTTTGATTAGAACAATGTTATAAAAATATAAAATTATCTTTTGGTTTTAGTTAATTGGTTGAAATTAATCACTTCTTCACACTAGCCGAATATAGGCATTATGATAGTCAACCTGAAAATTTTAATTCCATGGCCGGGATTTGCACCACGGATCTCCTGATTTCCGTCCAGTCACTCTAACCCATTGAGCTACCATAGTCGACGTGCTGCCTTGACATTAAATTCTCCATTCGACTCGTATATTCCCCGGCCATGGCATTGAACTTTTCATGTTGAATCTATCAAAAACCTCAGCATATATACGCCTAGTGTGAAGAACAAATTACTGCCCACCAATTAACTAAAATAACAAGAGTTAAATGATGAAGCCTGGACTCAAGTGCTTACGATAGTAAGTCGCCACAAATGGCGTATCTCGAATGCGAGAGTCTCTAGTGGTGTACCGAGGAAATGTAAGTCATATGGGGAATTTACTGTCGTGACGGTAAGTTGAACGTGGTAGCTCAATGGGATAGAGCGACTGGACGGATGCCAGGAGATCCGTGGTTTAAGCCCCGGCTATGGCATTGAATTTTTCATATTGACTCGATCTATAGTGTTGATGTTTATATAGCTCAGTAAATACTGTCGCGAACGTTATCTAAGATCGCGCGGCTTGTTTACACAAAGGAACTGAGAGGTGGGCAGCGTGGAAACAAAGAGCGGGCAGATAAAGATAGCACGCAGATAAAGGTCTGCCAAAACAAACAAACTGAGAGAAATGGCAATTTGTGGTGACTTCTGGGCTGATACAGAATATTCGGGTTCTGGTTTATTTTAGAACAGTCTAGAAATTATCAGAGATGTATTTAACGAGGGGACGACTCACCAAGAGTGTGTTGTAGTAGTAAGCAGCTGTGAAGTGTTGTAAAACGAGGGTGAGTCGCGAGACGTAAGCAGAAAACTGCTGAGTGTGTTGTTGTAACGAGACCTGATGTTGTAAACTGAACGCTGTTTTTTATTGTAATCGACCTTGGATGATTGTGTTGTATGTGTGATGTAATATTGTTACGTGAGAGTTGAACAGTGTATTTTTACGGAAATAAAGAACATTTAGAATTTTGGCAAATTTAATTTTGAATTCTACGAACCCACAATCACAACTAGAATCAGGAGTAAGACATTACCAATATGGAGGCTGCATTAGAAAAGATTCAACAGAAATGGAAGAAATGAAGACGCAAATGACGCCCTCGCCGCGAAGACGTAAACAGCAAACAACCTGGCAGCGGAACTGAAAGAAATGAAGACGGCGAAATGACAATCTTGCTGCGAAAACAGAAGGGGCAAATAACAACCTGGCTACAGAGCTGAAACAAATGAAGATGGCTAACTCATCATCACCGAGAAGATCAAAGAAGGCCGAATTAACAGCGAGGAAGAAATCGGCAAACAACCTGGCCGCAGAACTGAAGAAAATGAGAACGAAGGACGATAGGCTGACCGAGGTGACCAAATTGACCTCGGAGATGAAAGCGGCATACGAGGCCCTCGCCGCAAAGTTTGAAGACCAGTTGACCGGCATGAGGGATGACGTCATGGAGCTGAGCAAACAAATGGGTCAAGTGGACGAGCGCGTCGAAGGCCTAGCGAGCCACGTTAACATGCTGGGAGGAAACGCCGACAGCAACACGAAGTCCCTTAAAGCCCTGGTGGAGGACGTCATCGGCAGAAGGTTAAAGGATTTAAAGGTCGACGTGCCGGGACGTCAAAAAACATCTGCGTGCGTCAAACCCCCTAAATACGACGGCGCGACATTTTCGAAGTCTTCCGCCGTCAATGCGACACGGTGGCGAAAAACGAGCGGTCACCAGAGGAAGAGCCCGCACAGCTAATAGCCAGTCTCCAGGGAACCCCAGGGGCCTACTTCGGCAGGTACGGGTTTGTCGCACCCGGGTCCCGATCCATCAGTGTCCCTCGTGTGGGCTCCTCTTCGTGGTTAAGGGAGACGGTCAACAGGCCCACCCACGTGTTGGCCGTGCGTGGAGACCCGTGTCGGTGGAAAGGTTTGTCCTGGTGGTTGGGGGATGCGTATCTGAGCTCGTTCCAGTCTTCTAATGAATTCGGGAAGGGTGTGAATTTCTAATACACTATTTTGGCTTCGGCTTCGCCTAAACGGGAGGTTAGGGACTAACCCACCACTAATCAATCGGCCAGAACTAGGTATTGTACCGAACTCCAGGATGAGTGTGACAGTGAGCTCGCCTTGTAGGCCCGTCATCCCAGTTGGTCTACTTAGACCAACTATTATGGTAAACCTACACCCCCAAATAAATATGAAACGTCGAAATGCTACCAATGTCAGCGGTTCGGTCACACTAGTGCATTCTGTAAAGGCGTACCTACATGTGTCAGTTGTGGAGATGCCATTCATGAAAATGCATGAACATCACCTCCAGCATGCGTTAATTCTAGCGGTGAACATCCATCAAGTTCACGAGAATGCCCTCGTTATTTTGAAGAGCTAGATATTCAGGATATCCGAGTTAAAGAAAAGGTATCCTTTTCGGAAGGTCGGAAGCTTCTTTGTATCCATAAGCCCTCTTTGACCACCTCCAGTACCTACAGCTCTGCGGCAGCTACTCCGTCACGAAAACGGGAGGCTGGTAACTAACTTCCAATATGAACGGGGCAACTATATCAGAGAAGGTTCTCGTGCCTAGATCGCAACCAAGAGCATCAGTAACACCATGAAAAGCTCCGAGAACACCACCGAAGACTACTGAAAATACGAACAAGCCAGTGAAATCGCCTGACAAAGCATCGACGTCTAGCAGCAGGACGAAATTGCCCATTATGTACCAAGAACCAGAGATAAAGTTCAAGACTCTGTATGATAGAACCGCCTTCACGATAGAAAACGCAAAGCCTGTTCCACAAAAGTTCAAGAAAAGAATTCCAAGAGCATCTCGGAGATCATCGTCGGAGTTATCATCTGGGAAGGTCTCCGACCGGCGACAGTCATCTGCGTCGGTCGGAATTTCCAGTCGCTTCGAGCCTCTCGAACCGAAAGTTGTAGAAGGAAAACGGTCTTCTTCCACAGAAGATATGGAGCAGGAAATATCTGACCACGCTGCTGCATCGGCAGCAAAGAAGATGCAGGATAAACCTGCAGAAACTAGCCCTACACCTAAGAAAAAGGGCAAATTGATCCAACCACCCCTAAAGCCTACGTAATGTGTGTACTTATTTGACATATCCCATTACTATCGCTATGGCTATCCTTCAATGGAACATATGAGGTTTAAGAGCACATCGACCAGAACTGGAACTTTTGCTCAGTAAGCATAGCCCCTTGTTGGTATGCTTACAAGAGTCTAAGTTACGACCACAAGACAACTTTAAAATCAGACGCTACACACCACTGAGGTGTGATAATGAAACCGAAGAGGGCATTCCTGCTCTCGGGGGCATTATGATGCTCCTCAGGGATGACATATTTGTAGATACGTTACAAATACAATCTGACATACATTCTGTAGCTGTAAGGATTAAGCTGCCATCAATCGAATTTTGCAATTGTAATGTATATGTACCGCCATCAGATACCCTCACGATGATTAACCTTGAAGATCTGGTTTGTTAACATTTAAAACCATTTTAATAGTGGGAGACCAATGCCCATCACCTACTTTGGGTCTCCAATCGGGCATGTTCGAGACACAACCTCATTGCAAAATTCTTGGAGGGCAATAACTTTGTTCCCCTAAACACCGGAGGGTCAACGTTCCTTTCAGATGCCTTTAACACCTATTTGCACATCCATTTGGCAGTGTGTTCATCCTGGTTAGCAGTTTCATTACAGTGGATTGTCATCTCTGATTTACATTCCAGCGACCACTTCCCATGTCTTCTTAGTCTCTTAGGACAAGATGTGTCTCCCTCCCATATCCCTAGATGGCGCTTTGGTCGCGTCAATTGGAACCTTTATACCCAGTTGGCTGTCTTAGATTACAATGAATACGATCCTGTGAATGATTTAGTTGATCATCTCACAGAGAAAATTCTTTCCGCTGCAGAACAATCTATTCCACGTTCGGCTAGCAAACCCGGTCGATTTCCTGTCCCATGGTGGAACAACGACTGTTGGAATGCTATTCGTGCTCACAGCCGTGCTCCAAGGGTATTCCAACGACACCCTACTCTAAGTAATCCCATTGAGTACAAGAAAGCGCATGCAAATTCTAGGCAAATAATTGAGGAGAGCAAAAAGACCTCATTAAACAACTTTGTATCATCTTTTAACAGAAGTACACTTTCATCTGTTGTTGCGAATAGCTGGTATAAAAACAACTACAGTTGTTGATCCGTTTGTCGTGGCTAACACCTTCGGCTGTGATTTCGCTCAGGAGTCTAGCTCAAATAATTGTGATACTGAGTTCATCTTAATTAAGAATCCAGTAGAACCCCATGGGTTCGTTACTAGTTCCAGACACCTTAAAGATTATTACCGCCTCTTCACCTTAGCGGAGTTAGAACACGCCCTTTCTTAATCGCAACTGACAGCACCAGGACCGGATCGATTCCACGTTCAAATGTTACATCTCTCACCTGAAGGTAAGGCATTCCTGCTTGAGGTCTGTAACCGTGTTTGGATTGATGCCACATTTCCTGACAGGTGGCGAGGAGCTACCATTATACCTACCTTGAAAGCTGGCAGGGATCGTCACCTCCCTTGTAGCTACCGTCCTAATTCCCTCACCAGTTGTATATGCAAGGTGATGGAACACGTGATGAATGCGCCGTTGGTATGGTGGCTGGAAAGGCACAACTTACTGAATGCGGTTTTCGACGACGCCGTTCAAGAATGGATCATCTTGTGTCCATGTCGACAGATTATGAACCGATTTCTAAAAAACTGCCAAAGAGACGGAATATGTTTTGACCTCGAAAAGGATTATGAGACCTGCTGGCGGAAAGGGTTGCTACGTACTCTGCACACCTGTAATATACGTGGACGCCTACCACTCTTCCATCAGGAATCCTTGAAAGACCCGTATTCCGAGTAAGGGTTGGCTCGGTTTTTTCGAATCTTTTTGTTCAAGAGAACGGTGTACCACAGGGATCGGTACTAAGTGTTACGGTGTTTGATATTGCCATTAATTCTATCTCGAAATTTGTACCTCCAGGGGTCTCGTCGTGCCTGTTTGTAGACGACTTTGCCGTCTACTGCAAATCTTAGCGCACACCAATTTAAGAGCGCCGTTTACAGACCACCCAGTACAACCTTAAGAGTTGCAGTTTAATGAACGGCTTCAGTTGAGACGAGGTACCTTGGATTGATATTTGATAGAAAATTTAGTTGGTCGTCGCATATCGCACAACTGGAAGCATGATGTGACCGATCTTTAAATATCTTGCGGCTACTAGGGCCCAAATGACCTTGTTGTCGACGGGCCCTTAAACGCCACACACACACTCACTCACTCACTCTTGCGGCTACTAAGTGGACAATCGTGGGGAGCGGATCGTACATTGTTATTGCTACTTTATCGCCCTCTCATCCGTTCCAAATTAGATTAATGATAGTATCGTTTATGGCTCAGCACGACCATCTGTGCTGAAGAGATTAGTCAGTCTATAATTGTGGCATAATTATAGCAGTTGGGGCATTTCCAACGAGCCGAGTAATAAGCCTGTATGCTGAGTCTGCAGAACCTCATCGGCAGTACAGGCACCACATGTTATTAGCAAATTATGGCTGTGGACTTAATTGCATACCCACACATCCATCGTTTACGCCGTTCTTTAACACCTTCATGGACGTGCGTTATAGGAACACTAATATTAAACCCTGGTTTTCATTTCCGGTAACTCCTTAGACAACTTGATATTGAAATGCCTAAGATGTATTTTAGGGGGAGAGGACATACCCTCCTTGGTTGTGCAGAGTGTCCCACGTTGATCTGGGCATGACTAAATATGATAAATCTACCATGTCTATGTCTAGTATCCGTACATGTTTTTTAGAATTTTGTTGCGATATGAGGACCATTTTATAATTTATACTGATGGCTCTAAGAACTCAAAGGGTGTTGGTTGTGCTTACGTGCGTGGAACCGAACCAGATCCATTCGGATTCCACACTAGCACTTCCATTTTTACGGCAGAGCTTTATGCAATATACCGGGCCATTTTACACGAGCGTCGACGAAAGTTAGGGAACTGCTTAATCCTGAGTGACTCCCTAAGCGCACTTCAAAGCCTACGGCAGCTGTTCAACTATCAACCTATTGTGCAGCGTATACAGGATGCCCTCCAGGTTTTACACGCTTCTGGCGTTAGCGTGGTGTGTGCATGGATCCCTGGTCACGTAGGCTTGCGGCGGAATGAAATGGCGGATTCGGCAGCCAAGACGGCTACCATGAAGCCCAGGGTTCGAGTACCATCTGTGACATCGGAAGACTATAGGGCCGTATTGCGGAGAGCTTTGAAGGAGAGCTGTTAAGAAGAGTGGTCCGCTCTCCGCAATAATAATCTTAGATCTGTGAAAGAACTTCCGATTCCCTGGGTTACCTCCTGTCGGTGATCTCGTCGCGAGGAGGTGAGTATGGGACGGTTGCGTATTGGGCACTGCTTTTTTACTCATAGTTTCCTTTTTAAAATGGGGCCTGCTCCCCTGTGTTCGTTTTGCAATGAAGCGTTATCTCTATGACACGTGCTGCTAGAGTGTTTTTCCCTAGCACACCTTCGGACGTCTCTGCCGCTGCCGGACAGCTATTCAGAAATGCTAACGGACGATAACACCGTAGTGGAGAAGATTTTTAGATTCTTTTCTAGTTTAGACTTTAGGATTTCGCAAAAGAATTTTTTAGTAGGTTTTGATTTTTTCCCTTCTATGTACGTGTAGTTTTAATAGGTTTATTTATATTAGTATAGTTTTTAGACATTTTCTTATCTGGCTTTTGCAATGACTAGTTTTTAAAGGGCACTGATAACCGCCGTAGTTGAGCGCCCTTATATCCATCATCATCGTTCATCATCATGCCTCCGGGGACGGGCCGCAGAAGTCCTGAACGAGGTCCAGATAGCGATGCCGCCCAATGGCATCTGGAAAGCCCTGGAGAACCACGTTGGAAACCACCGCTTAGACGCAGCGTACTGAAGCCGGTTGAAATCAAGGTTGCAGCAGCCAGGGAAGACACTACAGGAGTTTGCCCTGGCAATTGAGCAGCTGGCCAGCAAAGCCCTAATCGATCTCCCACCAGAGTTCGTATTCCGAGAGGCTGCCTACACATTTGTCGACGATGTAAGAGACAGGGATATTCGTCAGCGCCTATTGATCGGCGATTACAAACCCATCCACGAGGCGCTAACGGCAGCATTGAGGATGGAGGCGGCCAAGGTGACAGCTACTCCGACTTCCAGAACAAGGGGTATCCGCTATGATGGGGACCGAAAACCAAACGAGGGACGCCGGCGGAGACCTAGTGGCCTTTGTTGGGTGTGTGGACAGCCGGGACAGTTGGAGAGACTGCCCATAGCAGGAATAGTAGCCGGAAAACGAGTAAGCGCCATCATGGAGAGAGGCACGCTGGCACTATCACCACCATTCCCTCCAGTGACATTGCGCACCATCTCCCGGCCTCGGGACGGCAGCCTCATCGCGGATTGTTAGGTGAGAGGGAATCGGTGCCACGTACTCGTGGACACAGGGGCAACGGTGACCATCATCAGACCTGATATGGCCAAGGGTTTGCCGAAGAGGAAGCCGAGCCGAGCATACAAGCTTGTGACAGCGTCGGGTGACACCTTGACTGTGGAGGAGGCCCTGCTAAAGCTGACCTTGTGTAGGAGTGCCATAGGTCTGTGAGTGTTCGTCGCGAAGGTGGCTGAGGAGGTAATACTAGGATTGGATGTCTTCAGGAGCCATGAGGCACCGGTAGACTTCGGCAGGAAGCACCTGCGGCTCAATGGAGAGGAGGTGATACTCCGGCAACCCAACGAGTACCTTGGGATCCGCAGGGTCTTCTTGAGGAAAGACATGGTGGTCGCCGCGAGAAGCGTGGTGGTGGTGACGGCGCAGACGAAGAACATGATGCTGGATCAGAAGACGCGAATGCAAGGACTCTGTGTAGCCTGGACAGCATTGCTGTACCGAGAGCAGGTTCGAGTAAGGCTGCTCAAGTTGGGAGACACCAATCACGACGTCCAGGCCGGAATGGAGCTGCAGACGCGTGAGCCGTGGTCAGCGTAACCGCAGTCGACAGGATACAGGAGCCGGTGCTGGCGCAACACCTGGTTCCCAGCTGGAAGGCTTACTGGAGAGGGCGGCCGACCACCTGACCGCAGAACGACTGGAGCATGTTCGAAAAGTGCTGAGGCGATACCAGCGCATCTTCAGCCAAGGCAACAGTGACTACGGCCGCACGGATAATGTGCTTCACCGTACTGAGACCGGAGACGCCCAGCCTATTAGGCATCCACCAACACGCGTTCCGCTGGTAAAACAAGCGGAGGTACGTGATATGCTAGATGACATGACATCCAGGGGAGTGATTGTAGAGTCTGACAGCCCTTGGTGTTCCCCCGTAGTCCTGGTGACGAAGTGGAGCCGCGAACTACGCTTCTGCATGGACTAGAGGAAGCTGAACGCTGTCACCCTGAAGGAATGTGTCCCCTTACACCGGATTGACAATACCCTGGACACGCTAGCTGGTGCACTGGTTCTCGACCCTGGACCTGAAGTGGGGTTTTGGCAGGTGGTTCTAGACCCGAGAGAAAAGCAGACTGCATTCTCGACAGGGCTTTGGCAGTTCACTGTTATACCATTTTGCCTCTGCGACTCACCAGCCATATTTCAACGCCGCATGGAATCAGTAATGAGAGGGTTGACTTATGACGCATGCCTGCTATGCCTGGACATCATCGTTGGCAAGACGTTAGAAGACCATCTCGACAACCTGAGCAAGGAATTACAGAGACTGTACGCAACCTACTTGAACCTGAACGCGAAGAGGTATCAACTCTTCCGCAAGGAAGGTAACTACTACGGCCACATAAACTCACCAGCCGGAGTGCCCACAAACCCGGAGAAGACCCAGGCTGAGAGATTGGCCTCGCCTAAAGGATAGCGAGTGTTGTGCAGTTTTCTGGGGCTGTGCAGTTATTACCGCCCGTTCATAAAGGGGTTCTCCAACATCGCCAAAACCCACACCCGCCTGACAGAGGGATACCGACCTAACGTGTGCACGGATGACGCCGAAGGCGCTTTCCAGCACCACAAGAACACCCTGTACAGTGCTCAAATACTGATATTTCCACAACCAGGCGGCACCTTCATTGTGGTCACCAACGCCAGCCACCATTGCATTGGAAGTGTCCAATCGAAAATCCAGGACGGTCATATGCGGGTTATAGCCTACAAAAGGAAGACGCTATCCAAGACAGAAAAGAACCACTGCGTCACTCGGCGAGAGTGACTGGCGGTAGTAAAGACAATGGAGCACCTCCACAAGTACCTGAATGGTGAGCCATTCCACATGAGGACTCACCACTCCGCCCTTACCTGGCTACTTAGCTTTAGAAACCAGGAAGGCCAGAGAGCACGCTGGGGACTGAGGCTGCAGGAATACGGAACATCGTAGAGGGAAGAGCCACGTTAACGCAAACGCCATTTCCCGAAGAGCCTATCGAGAAGGCTGCGGCTGTCAGAGTGGTCACGACAGTGCCTGCGGATGGCTGGGATAGCGCAGCCCTTAGGAGGGAGCAGCTGGTGGACGCAGACTTGGGAACACTCATGAGAGAAGTGGAGGCAGGGACAACACCAACCCGGGAGGACATCCCACCAAGGAGCACCGCCTAGAGGTTGTACTGGGCCCAATGGGACTCGCTGAAGATCAGAGAGGGCGTGCTGTTCCGGCTATGGGAGTCACCTGATTGGAAGACGCAAAAAGAACAGTTGGTAATTCAACGAAGGTCCTGGAAGTCTTGGAGGAAATGCATGCCGGTACTTCAGGACACCCGGGAGCAAACCGGACGATCGACAACCTTCGGCAGCGCTACTACTGGCTGAGGCTCCGAGCAGATGCTGAGAGATTGTTCCGTCAATGTCCTATGTGCGCGGCAAGTCGCGGCCCCCAGACTAAGAGCGGGGTCCCATGCAGCAGTACAACGTCGGAGCACCATTCGAAAGGACCACCGTCGACATAGCTGGAGATGCCCAGTATCCGACCGAGCCAACAAGTTACCTGATGGTGGTCGTGGAATCCTTCACTAAGTGGCCGGAGGTGTATGCCTTCCCGAACCAGGAAGCAGAGAGAATCACAGACTGCGTCGTGGAGCAATGTCCTTCCGATTTGGGGTGCTGTTAGACCTCCACAGCCACCAGGGCACCAATTTTGAATCCAACCTGATGAGGGAGGCACTAGAAAGAATGGGGGTTAACAAGAACCGCACAACACCTCTATGTCCCCTGTCAGATGGCATGGTGGAAAGGTACATGAAGATCTTAGAGGTGTACCTGAGGAAGGTCGTGGTCAGCCATCAGCGAGACTGGGATGTCAAGGTGCCACTTTTCTCGCTGACCTATCGCTCGACAACACACGATACCACCAGAATGACGCCAGCCACCTTAATGTTCAGCCGAGAGTTATGCCTCCCTTGTGATCTGGGTTTTGGAAGCCCCCCGGACGCAAAATAGCCAGCAACCGATTATGTGGAGAACCTGGAGGATTGTCTCCACGACATGCATAAGATGGCTGGTCAGAACATTCAGAAGGCGAGCGACGGCATGAAGACGTGATACAACAGGCAAGCCAATAGCCCAGAGTTCTCATAAGGTGATCTGGTCTGGTTGTACCACCCTACCCGGACCAATGCACGATGCCCGAAGGTCTGGTAAGCATGGAAAGGACCGTACCGGGTGGTGAAGAGGATTAATGACATGGTCTACCGCATCCAGAAGATGCCCCGAGGAAAAATGGTGATACACCTGGATCGTTCAGCCCACTACGATGGTGCTGTTCAGAACTACCAGCCTTGAGGGAGCAATGTCGCGAACCCGTTATCTAAGATCGCGCGGCTTGTTTACACAAAGGAAGATAGGCGGGTAGTGAGGAAACAAAGAGCCGGCAGATAAAGATAGCACACAGATAAAAGTTTGCTGAAAACATGATATAAATGGAAATTTCTGATGACTTCTTGACTGATAGAGACTATTTGGGTTCTGATTTATTTTAGAATAGTTTAGAAACTATCAGTGAGGTATTTAAAGAGGCGTCGGCTCGCCAAGAGTGTGTTGTAGTAGTAAACAGCTGTGAAGTGTTGTAAAACTAGTGAGTCGCCGAGGTAAGCAGAGAACAGCAGAGAGTGCTGTTGTAACGAGAGCTGATGTAAACTGAACGCTTTTTATTTTGGTCATCGACCTTGGAAGATTGTGTTGTAAATGTGATGTATTGTTGTTACGTGAGATATGAACAGTGTATTTCTACAGAAATAAAGAACATTTAGAATTTTGGCAAATTGGACTCTTAATTCTACGAACCCACCGTCACAATACATTCTAGTTCTTTTGAAGACAAATAATTTCCCTTTTACATTTGATGTCTGCTGTAGAGGTACATAAACATAGGTGTACTGAACTGACAACAGATGTTTTGCTTAGCAAATCTTATGGAACAAAAGGTTTTCACATAATGGCAACATCCAAGAGCCTAAAATATCAATTGACATTCTCAAATTGTATGCATATATATATATATAAATTGTATGTATATTGTAAATGTATGTAAATTGTATGTATATATATCAATTGTATGCATATATTAAATGTAAGTAAATTGTGTATATACATATATATATGCTACCCTTTTAACAGCATGGAGATATTTGGTTTTGTAACTGTGTATTGTTATCCCTGGCTGATATATTATACTCTATGCATATACAGGGGTGGTCTGAAAATTTCTTGGCCTTACCAGGAGAGCAACGCACTACGTTCTGAATTTTTTCTTCTGTTGGTACCCATGTGTATAAGCCCTATGTAAGAATACAAGTCATTCCAGGCAATAGTTGATACCGGCAGTGTGCATTGCTTTCAAAATGGAGATATTTCAGTATCATACTGCGACAAAATTCCTCGTGAAGGAAGGTTTAATACCTACAGGAAGTCATTTGCAGATTGTAAATGGGTATGGTGACCCTTCACCTTCAGACTCCACTGTGAAGAATTGGGCGGCAGATTGTAAAGATGGGTGTGAATGCATCTAAGATGATCCATGCAAAGGACGTCCAAAACTAACCACACCAGAAATCATTAAAAACAGCATTACATGATTTTGGAGGACTGGCATACAAAGATGCAGGGAACTGCTAATGTTATTGGAATTTCAAATGAACGTGTTGTTCCTGTATGGCATCAGGAATTATACATGAAAGCGCTTTGCAGCAGATGGGTGCCACAATATCCTCATTGTGAATAACAAATCTTTTGCACAACACTTTCTGAAAAATACTTGGTGCACTTTAAGAAGAACAAGTGGTTATTTGTTCCCATACGTCATAGTGGATGAATCATGGGTTTACCACAACACACCTAAATATAAGAGCAGTCATAGCAGTGGACAGAAGCTGGTTCTCAGCTTCATATAAGACAAGGATGGTGGCTTCATCAGGAAAGATTATGGAGTCAGTGTTTTGAGATACCAAAGGAATTTTGGTGATTGACTACTACAAAAAACGTAAAACTATTACTGCAGGATAGGACTCTCAACTTCTAACCAAACTGAATGCCAGCATTACTTCAAAAAAATAATGCACCTCTATGAGTTACCGGAGCATCCAGCCTATTCTCTATATTTGGCTCCCTCAGGTTTCTATCTGATTATAAAACTGAAGAAATTACATGCTGGTAGCAGCCTTTCTTCAAATGAAGGAATTGCTGCTGTAGATGGTGACCTTGTAGCACTTCCAGGAGAACACTACAAATGTGGGATAACGGCACTGGAACACTGTAAGACCAATGCACTGATAGTTGTGGAAAATATCTTGAAAAATAAGGTTACTTTAAGGGCATGAATTGTCCCTTTAACAGGTGAAAACTTTGCAAACCATCCCCGTAAGGTACCTTTGATGCAATATTCAAGTGTATTAACAACGAAAATGTACATCTCTTTGTGCATTTTAAAGGCCACCAATGGGTTGACTGAATGCAAATCACTGTCACTAAACTTTCTATTATTTATTTCTATTATTTTTTACACTTGTATGTTCTTGTATCTGAATGTAACAGGATATGATGGTTAAAGCCAGACTTGTGTTTAAAAGACTTCTCACATTTGTCACACTTGTATGTTCTTGTATCTGAATGTAAACGAAAATGTTGGTGTAAGCCACACTTCTGTTTAAAAGACTTCTCACATTTGTCACACTTGTATGGTTTTATATCTGAGTGTAACACAATATGTTGGTATAAGTCACACTTCCGTTTAAAAGACTTCTCACATTTGTCACACTTGTATGGTCTTGTATCTGAATGTAACAGGATATGACGGTTAAAGCCAGACTTGTGTTTAAAAGACTTCTCACATTTGTCACACTTGTATGGTTTTATATCCGAATGTAACACAATATGTTGGTATAAGTCACACTTCCGTTTAAAAGACTTCTCACATTTGTCACACTTGTATGGTCTTGTATCTGAATGTAACATGATATGATGGTTAAAGCCAGACTTGTGTTTAAAAGACTTCTCACATTTGTCACACTTGTATGGTTTTATATCCGAATGTAACACAATATGTTGGTATAAGCCACACTTCTGTTTAAAAGACATCTCACATTTGTCACACTTGTATGGTCTTGTAGCTGAATGTAACACGATATGATTGTTTAAGCCAGACTTCTGTTTAAAAGACTTCTCGCATTTGTTACACTTGTATAGTCTTATATCTGAATGTAACAGGATATGGCGGTCTAAGCTTGACTTCAAATTAAAAGACTTCTCACATTTGTTACACTTGTATGGTTTTGTATCTGAATGTAACAGAATATGATGGTCTAAGCCAGACTTCTGTTTAAAAGACTTCTCACATTTGTCACACTTGTATGTTCTTGTGTCTGAATGTATCAGAATATGTTGCTTTAATTTAAACTTCTGATTAAAACACTTCTCACATTTGTCACACTTGTATGGTCTTGTATCTGAATGTAACAGAATATGTCGGTCTAAGACAGACTTTTGTTTAAAAGACTTCTCACATTTGTCACACTTGTATGTTCTTGTGTCTGAATGTATCAGAATATGTTGCTTTAATTTAAACTTCTGATTAAAACACTTCTCACATTTGTCACACTTGTATGGCCTTGGTTCAGACTTGGGTTTGATAGTCTTCTCAGATGTGCCACATTCATATGATGTGACTGCAAACTTCGCTGTTTTCAAATGTGAAGGAATCTGTTCTATTTGACAGCGTCCTCTTAGTTCTGAATGTGTGAGGGAAGTGGAGATGTCTCTTTCTTCAAAAACTCCTTGTGAATTTAACCTGAAATATTTTAACCAAATTAAGAACAATATAGTGATTTATTTTCCCTTAAATATTTCTTATTAAAATATCATTAACTATGATGGAGTTAGTCATGGAAGCAAAAGCCTCTAGATCTGTTCCTGGGTAATCAGTAGGGCTAGGAGGTTGAGGACCTATAAACTGCCTAAAAAGCCACTTTAGAAACTAAAAATATCACAAAAGGAACCAAAGATTGGAAAAATATACGTAAAGACGTATTCTTAGGCGTAGTTTGTTGTATGCGTGTGGCCAGGAATTGTTCCACAAACTGCGAAACTGCAGTGAAATTAACCTGTCCATTCCTAGTCCCTGGTCAAGGTCAATGTCAAACCAAATGACATAAAAATTTATTGACTCAATAACATTTACATGTTATAACAAAGCTTGTAAACTAGTGCCTCATCTGAGTACATATTACAATATAAAACTACATATAAAACGAAAGATTAATAAAAAGAAAATGTAGGTAATACCAATGAAATTGTATAAATATGTTTGCTAGAACTTTGAACTATACAGCTAAAAAATTCAATACTTAGTCATCTTGGTTATATTCTTTAAGTGAACCATAAGCTTTCCTAGTAAGTAGGTTCTTAACTTGCTTTCTGAACAATGTTTGCCTTCTGAATTGACAGTGGTAGTTTGTTGGAAATGTAGGCTGCCCTAGTAGTGGATACGAAGTTACAAAGAGGTACACAGTAAATAATAAATTTCTCTTTTCCTTTTTTTTTTACTCTGTCGCGTATATCATCCTTGTAAAAGTGAAGTTGAATATAGCTGAATAAGAAAGTGGCAAACAAAATTAGTTGTGTAACGGGATTATATTTTCGTTCATCTTCAACTAATAAGAAGCAAGCCAACTTTTTATAAGATCCAAGTCGAGTTTTAATCTACTGAGAGTCGTGAGATCTTTTCTCAGGTGTGGATGCGGATTTTTGGTGAAAATAAAATTTAGATGAGTCCAATTTTGTAATATATTATTTAATTATATAATATGAACTATGATTCACTCTTATCTATTATAAATATTGAATAACACTTTTTGAATCTTATTAATTTTCCTTTACAATTACAATCATCGTAACATCTTTCCTCCTTCTTCAGCAAGACACAAGATTCTCACTTTTTTCTAGATTATTGATTTTCTTGTCCCCATAGTAATTCCCACTTTATTTTGTGATTGGCCGATTCACTGACACGTCATCACACCACGTCATACCACTACTACTTCGGCCAATCACACAACTACATACATTTTTATATATTTATTATTCCTTCGAACATTACTAAACAAAAATACTGTTACAGTTGTATAAATTATTGCTAGTATATATCTCAACTCCACGAGTTTAAGCTTGAAGGCAGTAACAAAATCATATGCAACATAATTGGTTACCCCTGCTAGGCCGGTTATTAACATGGAAGGAGAAAATCAAACCAGCAATGGATCTGGACTATTATACTCAATGCCAACAGAAACTGACAAAGCATAAAAATTCCAGCTATCCGAACTGAAAACCGGATATATAGTTTTTCCAAGTGGAAGGTCAGTTGTCCTTTTCCAATATTACAAAAAAATCTCCCAAATTTAATTACCTTGTTTTGCAACTGGACCCAAAATTTGTCCAGGGCATCTGGGACATCATCAAAGCACGGATCTAAACAAATACTCTGCCGCGAAAGAATGTCTTTTAAGTATTAAAGAGAAAAACAAACACATAAAGTGTTTGCTCACAGGGCTGGAACTAGGTGACAGGAAGCCAAGCCAACTACTCCAAAAATGCAGTCATTAACCAGTGTAAATGAGTCTGAGAAGGTGCTCTGCACGTTATGGTTAGAGTAACAGGACTTCATTAAAACATTTTGAAAATGCCGGATGAGAACTAGGAAAAGATTGCCATAATGGCAGATAGGATTAGCGAAGTGAACCCTCATAGTGAACTATGTAGTGTGAAGGCCAGTAGAAATGGAATTTTTAACGCTAACGACATCCTTTCACAAATTTCAATTCAGCTGCCTTGGAACGACAAATTACTGAATTTTGTTGCTTTTGATGCCGCAGGTATAGCCGCCGCTCAGGTCAAAACCAAAGTAAGAAAACTTACCATCCAGCTGGCACGGACTACGGGCACCATTTTTAATTTGTTAGCCAATGTTTACCTAACAAGTGGAAACCTCTGTGCTTGTGAAAGAATTCGGAAAACCCCATACAGTAGCAGAGTTAGCAGCAAGCTCCACTAATAAAACTATGACGTCTGATTGCTACTAATCCCGCTTATTTGTGCGAGACAAAAGCAAGGTTTTGCACTTTATAATAGACAGTGTACCAGATGTATCAATAATTCCTGCCACATTTAGCAATAGCATTTTGATGCCAATTTTAAATTATTTGCAGCTAATGGCTCTGAAATATCCAAATGGCATAAAAACATTGAAATCAGATTTAGGACTCCATCTCCAAATTCAATGGCCTTTCATCATTGCTAAAACTAACAAAGATTAAATTCAAAGGGAGTCGATTAATGACACTAAACAACACTGCAAACACTGCAATCTGCAAATGTCTGAGTTTTCTGATGTGACTGACATGACTTCACCTGCAATGCGAAATTTTGTCTCACCATCAATTAACTGCTTTTTATTCAGATCAATTAACAAGTTAAACTTCCTTACAAAATCGGCTCTTAAAATACCTAGGCTCTTAAAATACCTTTGTTAGTACAATTCTTTGTTGGAGGTGCTGAAAACAGTGTTGTTATAATAAATTAAATTTAAATTTAAAGGGAGTCGGTTAATGACACTAAACAACACTTTTACATTTTTCCGGAACATGTTTCAGAGACTTTGCCTCCATCCTCAACCGGCCATCGATTAGTTCTTATTGGTGTACTTGACGATATTTTGTCATAGGTCTGCTCTGGTGGCGGTTCAAGGAACTTGCTGAAAAATCTTCCTGGGGATGTCGAAATTGAATACTGTGTTTTTATTTTTTGAAAATAAGATTTGTTCCCATGTGGATGGTTCTTGTTATCCTGATGTATGTTTTAGTAGTTTTGGTTCTGTATTTAAGTTGTGGTTTTATTCTCAAAAATGCGTGGTAACTGCTGATTTTTCAAATTGCTTTTATTTTATGCTTCTAAAGTGTTCCTTTGCTCTTGTTTCTAAATTTATTTTGGTTTTTCCAATATAAATATAAATTTGAGACATATGACCCAATATCTTAAACTACACCAATGACAACCAGTCGATGGCTGGTTGAGGATGGAGGCAAAGTCTCTGAAACATGTTCCGGAAAAATGTAAAAGTGTTGTTTAGTGTCATTAACCGACTCCCTTTAATTTAAATTTAATTTATTATAACAACACTGTTTTCAGCACCTCCAACAAAGAATTGTACTAACAAAGGTATTTTAAGAGCCGACTTTGTAAGGAAGTTTAACTTGTTAATTGATCTGAATAAAAAGCAGTTAATTGATGGTGAGACAAAATTTCGCATTGCAGGTGAAGTCATGTCAGTCACATCAGAAAACTCAGACATTTGCAGATTTACACTCTACTTATCATGATTAAAATAAAGCAAATTGGATACCTTTGGAGATGAAACACATTTATAATGCACTATTTTACAAACAAAGACCATCCACCATATTGTAAACCAAGACAGCTGGATCCTCATAAACTTAAAATAGCCAAACAGGAATAACGGTTCATGGAGAATAATAGTACAATTCGTCCATCTCAATCTCAGGGGGCCAGATCACTATATCAAGTTCCAAGAAAGATAGCACTATGCGACCATGTGTTGCTTATAGAAAACCGAATGCCCAAGTATTCCAGATCAATATCAAATACTGCGTATTGATGATTTCCAGCATATATTTAAGGGTAAACAAAACTTCAATTTGCAGAGTCCAGCTGCAGAAGAAGACAAGCACATTTGGGCTATACAAATTCAATTTTATGCCCTTTGGAATTTGGAATTCCCCAAGTACCTTTCAACACTTTATAAAATAAGTTTTACAAGGCATGGATTTTCCCTACTTGGATGACTTCAATTGCTTCAGAGGATATGAACGAACACTGCATACATCTCAACATGGTGTTTGAGAGAATAAACAAATTTGGTTGCATATCAACGTGTGTATATCTGTCATTGGGGTAGATAAACTTGAATTCTTGGGACATTGGATTATGCCAGAAGGTTCAAGACCCCTCCCTGACAAAGTGAAAGTGATCAGTGACTACAAGTTACCACAGACAATACATTAACTTTGTGTATTTCTGGGTATTGCGAATTTTTATCCCAAATACCTTAAAGATGCACCAGAGACACAAACCGTTCTGCATGAGTATCTCCAAGGTGTCAAGAAGAATGATAAAAGGAAAATCACATGGACTCCGGAAGCAGTGCAGAAATTTCATAAATATATGGATGACTTAGCTAACACAGCAATGCTCACATATCATAACCCGGCATTGAACCGGTCTCTGATGGTGGATGCAAGCGATTCTGCTGTTAGTGGTGTATTACAATGAGAATCAAGGATGGAAACCAATAGGGTTCTTTTCTAAGAAATTAAACAAAGCAAAGAGAGCATACAGCACCTATGATCGTAAAGTGTTAGGAATCTATCTCTCTGTCAAATATTTTAAGCATTTGTTAAAAGAAAGTTTACAATATATACAGACCACAAGCCGCTGATGTTCACATTTCAAGAGAAGAAAGAGAAGTCATCTCTGCGACAACAGCACCACCTCCAATATATTTGCTAGTTTAGCACAACTATTCAGCACATCAGTGGAAAAGACAATAGTATGGCAGATCACCCCTCACGAATTTAAACTATATCACACATTGACTATGATACTGTAGCTGAGAGCCAACATAAACACACTGAATTTGTTCAGCTCAAAGAGGAAAACCACACTCATGTTTAAGGGTTAGCAACTTCCATCAGCAAAGTTATTTAGTCTGACACTTCAACTGATAAAATTAAAAAGCTACATAGGAAAAACTAAGAGAAACTTGTTAACCAGACAAAAAGAACACCATAGGAACATAAAGTTGAAACACGCAGAAAAATCTGCAGTTTTCCACCATTTTTCGGCAGAAAACCACGACATTGGCCATAACATAAAACTGTTAAAGTCTTTAAGTACACCTATAGAGTTGGATATTTGGGAAAAAATTTTCATAAAACCGGGATAAAGTTATAAATTTTGAAATCCCAGCATTAAATGAAGTATTAAAACTTAGTGCCTCTAACACCAGTTGGCAGAGGGATCGGAATACCGAAGTAGCAGAGGGGGAAGAATGTTCCTTTAGTCACCAAACAGCTGAGAATGAGATCGAATGATCTTGAAAACTTTTCAATTATACAATAACATAGTAAATGAAGTTGAGTAGAAACATAGTGACTCATAAATCAAACTAAAAAAAAACTTTTCCTTTCCTCTTCTGAATTGACAGTGATACTTTGTTGAAAATGTAGACTCCCCTAGTGGATACAATATAAGTTACATAGAGGAACACAGTGAATAATAAATTTCTGTTTCTTTTGTTTTATTCTCTGATAAATTTTTTTTTTTAATTTACGTCCACCCTGACGTTAAGTTATATTGGACGGTGAATGAATTGGGTGAAATGGAGCTCGACTGAGTCCAGGGTCCATGCAGCTTAGAGTTGCCCGACATTCATCTTGAATGATAAGGGAAATCCCTGGGAAGAACCTTATCTCGGTAACTCACCCTGACCGAGATTCGAACTCGATACCTCTTGAACGTAAGGCACATATGCTAGCATCCATGCTACCGAGGCGGGCTACTCTTTGAAATATATCATTGTAAAAAGAATTGAATATAGATAGCTGAATAAGAAAGTGGCAAAGAAAATGAGTTGTACATAATTATTGCTATTGTATAACTTAACTCCACGAGTTTAAGCAGGAAGGCAGTAAAAAAAATCATGCGACATAATTTGTTACCCCGACTAAGCCAATTATTAACATGGAAGGAGAAAATCAAGCCATCAATGGATCTCGACTATTAAACTCAATGCCAACAGAAACTAACCAAGCAAGCATAAAAATTCCAGCTTTCTGAACTGAAAAGCCGGATACATGGTTATTCCAAGTGGAAGATCAGTATGCCATTTCCAATATTATGCAAGAGGAACCCAAATATAATTACCTTGTTTTGCAACTAGACCCAAAATAAGTCGAGAGCATCTGGGACATCATCAAAAGTGCAGATGCAAAAAAATACTCTGCCACAAAAGAACGTCTTTTTGATATTATTAAAGAGAGTGAAGCAAAACAAATAAAGCATTTGCTAACAGGGCTGAAACTAGGTGACATGAAGCCAAGCCAACTACTCCGAAAAATGCAGTCATTAGCCGGTGTAAACATGTTTGAGAAAATGCTCCGCATGTTATGCTCAGAAAAGTTACTGGACTTCATCATGAATATTTTGAAAGTGTCGCATGAAAACTTGGAAAAAATTGCCATTGTGGCAGATAACATTAGCGAATTGAACCCTCATAGTGAATTATGTAATGTGAAGGACTGTAAATATGAAACTCTTAAACCTAACGACATCCCTTCACAAATTTCAATTCAGAGAGCTGCCTTGGAACAACAAATTGCTGAATTTCGTAGTTTTAGATGCTAAAGTCATAGCTGCAGCTCAAATCACAACCAAAGCAAGAAAACTTACAATCCAGCTGGCAGGTATTGTGAGTACCATTTTTAGTTTGTTAACCAATGTTTACCTAACAAGTGGAAACCTCTGTGCTTGTGGAACAATTTGGAAAATCCTAAAAACAGTGGTAGAGTTAGCAGCAAGCTCCACTACGGAAACTATTAATGTCTGCTACAAATCCCACTTATTTGTGCGACACAAAAATGCCGTTTTTCTACTTTTAGTAGTCAGTGGAGCAGATGTATCCATAACTCCTGCCACCTTTAGAAATAAAATTTATGATGCCAATTTTATATTATTTGCAGCTAATGGCTCTGAAATACTCAAATGGCATAAAAACATTGAACACTGATTTAGGACTCCATCGCCAATTTCAGTGGCCTTTTGTCACTGTTAAAACTAACAAAGGTATTTTAGATGCCAATGTTTTAAGGAAGTTCAATTATTAATTGATCTGAAAAAAAAAGCAGTTAGCTGATGGTAAGACCAAACTTAGCATACGAGGTGAAGTCATGTTAGTCACATCAGATAATGTTATTAACACCATGTCAAAACTCACAAATTCGCAGATCTAGTATTTGCCTATCATGAGTAAACCAAAGCAAATTGGATACCTTTGGATATCAAACATGTTTATAAAGCACTATATTCCAACTGAAGACCAACCACTATATTGTAAACCAAGACAGCTGGATCCTCAAGCTTAAAATAGCCAAACAGTAATTCCAATTCATGCAGAATAATAGTATAATTTGTCCATCTCAATCCCAATGGACAAGCTCACTCCACCTAGTTCAAAGAAAGATTGTGCGCAAGACAAAGACTATGGTTGCAGTTCGACCATATGGTGATTATAGGAAACTGAATGCCCAAACTATTCCAGATTGATATTCAATTACGTGTATTGATGATTTTCAGTTTATATTGAAGGGTAAACAGATCTTCAATTTCCAGATTCCAATCGCAGAATAGGACAAGTGGAAAACTGCTATGTGTACCACATTTCGGCTATACGAATTCAATTTTATAACCTTTGGACTCTGGAATGCCCCTAGTACTTTCAACACTTCATAAATGAAGCTTCACGAGGCATGGATTTCCCCTACTTGGATGACTGTTCAGTTGTTTCAGAGGATATGGACGAACACTGCATACATCTCAAGATTGTATCTGAGAAACTAAACAAATTTGGTTGCATATCAACATGTGTAAATCTGTCATTGGGGTAGAGGAACTTGAATTCTTGGGACATTGGATTACGCCAGAAGGTTTAAGACCCCTCCCCGACAAAGTGAAAGTGATCAGTGACTCAAGTTACCAGAGACAATACATTAATTTTGTGTATTTCTGGATATTGTTAATTTTTATCGCAAATACCTTAAAGAGGCACCAGAGACACAAACCATTTTGCATGAGTATCTCCTAGGTGCCAAGAAGAATAGCAAATGCAAAATCATATGGACTTCAGAAGCACTGCAGAAATTTCATAAATGTAAGGATGACTTAGTAAATGCAGCAATGCATTGTCTCTAATGGTGGATGCAGCGATTTTACTGTTAGTGGTGTATTACAATACGAGAAATAAGGATTGAAACCAATAGGGTTCTTTTCAAAGAAATTAAATGAAGCAAACAGAGAATACAGTACCTATGACCATGACAGTATCTATGTTAAGAATCTATTTCTCTTATTTAAGCTAATTGGTGGAAATTAATCATTTCTTCACACTAGCTGTACATAAGCTAAGGTTTTGTATGCATAGAGTCAACATGAAAAATTCAATGCCATGGCCGGGATTTGAACCACGGATCTCCTAGTTTTCGTCCAGTCGCTCTAACCCATTGAGCTATCATGTCCAACATGCCGTCCTGTCAGGATGTCACGTTGGCCATGGTAGCTCAATGGGTTAGAGTGACTGGACGAAAACCAGGAGATCCGTGGTTCAAATCTCGGCCATGGCATTGAATTTTTCATGTTGACTCAATCCATCTATCTGTCAAATATTTTAAGCATTTCTTAGAAGGAAAAAAGTTTACAATATTTACAGACCACAAGCCGCTGATGTTCACAATTCAAAAGAAGAATGAAAAGTCATCTCCACGACAACAGTGACACCTCCAATATATTTCCTAGTTTAGCATGACTGTTCAGCACATCAGTGGAAAAGACAGCTTTGCGGCATATCACCCCTCACGAAATTAAACTGTATCACTCATTGACTATGATATTGTAGCTGAAAGCCAACAACAAGACGCTCAACTCGTTCAGCTCAAAGAGGAAAACCAGAATCTTGTGTTTAAGAGTTAAAAACTTCCATCAGCAAAGTTATTATGGTGTGACACTTCAACTGATAAAATTAGCCCATACATTCTAAAAGAATACCGTGAACAGTTTTTTCTTCAAATTCACAACTTATCACACCCATGAATAAAGACCAATGTTTCTCTTATGACAAATTTATCTGGCCAGGTATCAGAAATTACGTGAAGAAATGGACTCAGGCCTGTATGGGATGTCAAAGATATAAAATAACAAGACATACCGAAGCACGGAGTAGCCATTAACAAGATTCTGGTGATAGGTTCACCACAGTTCACATTAACATCTTTGGACCATTTCCACCTTCTGATGGCTACCTCTATTTAACATGCATAGATCGCTACACTAACTGGATGGAAGCAGTAACAATGAGACATATGACAGTGGAAAATGTTTCCAAATAATTTTATAATCACTGGTTGACAATTTGGAGTTCCAGCTAATTTAGTCACGGATCAAGGCAGGCAATTTGAAAGTCAGTTATTTAAGAAACTTTCTGCATTGTGTGGTGTTAAACTCAAACGCACCATACTGTATTATCCACAGTGCCATGGAAAAATTGAGCAGATGCATCGGATAACTGAAACAGCCATAAAAGCCCATACCCTCCCCACAGTGTTGCTAGGCATGCATCACTCCGGGAGGACTCTGGCAGTTTAGTTGCACTGGTGGTCAGTGGCACACATATCTGACTTGAAAGTGAATGCTTTAATGAAAAAAAAAACTAAAGCTGAACTGGCAACCTTGGCCTCCAACCTTCAGCATCACATGCAACAACTGAGACTTGTGAAAGTGAAGCACAAAACTTCTAGAACTGTCTTCATCCACAAGAACTTAAGTGACTGTACCCATGTGTTTTTGAGAGTGGACAGAGTAAAGAAACCATTACAAGCCCTGTATGAAGGTCCCTTCAAAATAATGTTCAAAACTAATTAATACTATGCCCTCAGCCTAAGAAACAGGACCATGAATGTTTCTATTAATTGCCTGAAACCAGCATTCATGTCAGCAGCAGATGAGGGAACCCTAATAACTGGAGATAATGGACAACCAGCAGTGTTATCTAGACCCTGTTCTTCTGGTAAAACGACAGACCTGCCATACAGTACCAAAAAGAGAACAAGTCTTGCAGTCGGAGAACAGTCAAGTTTCCTGCTAAATACTTAAGACATTATTGTACATAAAGTTCTAAGGCTTTCACGGCCGGTGTCAATACTAGATACAATATTTACCGGGCTTGTGGGCCGTGGTCTATTGGGTTCCTTCTTCTTCCCAAACGTTTCGTCTGCGACAGCGGCAGACATCTTCAGTGGCGGCGAGGTCGAAGTTTCCTAGTGGAGATTTCAGCACCAACTGCTGAAATCTCCATTAGGAAACTTCGACCTCGCCGCCACTGAAGATGTCTGCCGCAGTCGCAGACGAAACGTTTGGGAAGAAGAAGGAACCCAATAGACCACGGCCCACAAGCCCGGTAAATATTGTATCTAGTATTATTGTACGTAGTTCATGGACATGTGATTTTCTTTAATATTGTAGTGTGTTAGTGTTTTCTATCCTGTTTTACTGGAGGGCGGTTGGTGCAGGCTCCCCTAGTGGACATGACATTAAGTTACATAGAAGAACACAATGAATAATACATTTCTCTTTTTGTTTTGTTTTACTCTGATATATATCATCTTTGTAAAAAAAAAATTGCATATAGATGGCTGAATAAGAAAGTCACAAAGAAAATGTGTTGTATGTGATTATTGCTATTATATACCAAAACTCCACGAGTTTGACCAGGAAGGCAGTAACATATACTGTTCTTATGGTCATTGTCACAATGCTGTTCAAATATAACAGGATTTTTAGAGAGGGTTTACTAGCTTCTCTCTTGGTGCTAATGACTTCGATACTATAGAAAGTTTCTCTCAGCTGCTACCTGCTGTAGCCAATCTTACAAGTGCATTATAGAAATTGAAATATAAGCTAGACTCTGTTGAACAAAAAAAGATTAGTAAAAAGCAGTTCAATTGGAAAGAAAAAGGAAGAAAAAAAACCAACCGTTTAACAAAACAAAACTGCCAAAAACAAAGGAACCTTAATAAAAAAAAGCTAAAAATGCAAAAAGGGCAAATAAAGGTTTCAAAAGAGGACTTTTACATCAAAAGGTAGCTGAAAGGGGAAAAAAAAATCTCAAATTCCTAGAACTAGTAAACAGCAACCATACACAATCATTATATCCATATGTCTCTTTAAACTTTATTTATGCTTATTGTTTACAAAAGTGATCAGGAAACTTTTCTAAGTTTTCAAGTTGTACAGAGCAGAACCGAGGTTCAAACATTCAGAAATTACTTTCTTTATATTATTTCAATAGTCATGTGATAAATATAAACTGAACATCTGTAATTAGCTTCGCTACTTTTAAAACTTGAGGCCTTAAACATGGTAAACCTACACAAATATAATTATTTGCAACAAAAACTTCACTTATCTTAAGAAATGGTGTAAGTTTTCTTATTAAGGGAAGTTTTTGCTTCAAATAGTTATATTTGTGTAGTATTTGCTGCTTCAGTGTAGCTAGGTTCATTTTTTTAATGTAATTAAGATAAACGTTGTAACAGTATTTTTGGGTTATGTTTGGAGGAATTATGAATTTAAATATGTAAAAATGTATGTAATTGTGTGATTGGTCAAAATAATTATATGACGTAATATGACGTCATGTGGTGACGTGCCATTGGATCGGCCAATCACAAAATTAAGTAGAAGTAACGATAGATACGATAAGTAAATAATAATCTTCAGGAGACAGATATGTCCTTCAGTTTTGTTACATTACGAGAAGTCAATAATCTTTAAGAGACAGATATGTTCTTCAGTTTTGTTACATTACGAGAAGTTAATAATCTTTAAGAGACATATGTTCTTCAGTTTTGTTACATTACGATAAGTTAATAATCTTGTTATAAAGAGAAAGAGATTTTTGTTGTAACGACAAATGTGATGTATACCGCTGCAAGAACAAAAACGTTTTAAGTTGTAGTTCAAATCCGTATAAATATAACCAATTAGAGAATTTGACTTCTTTATTCAGAACCATGCCTTGAAACACATATGTCTCATGACTTATTTAGAATTCGATTGTTACTTCAAAATAATCATGAAAGTGAACGTACGAATATAATTTTGGAGCTGATGTTGGCGTGGATGCGTTGTACAGGAGGATCCAAGAAAGAAATCAGAATTAACTACGAATAGTCCAACAAATTTCCATTACGTTTTCTACTTCATTCCTTCTGCTGATTAGCTAAGCTCTTTGTGTCAGTTTTACTTGGTAGGCATGTGACAACCGAAACCTGGCATATGTCTGCACTCAATCTTCAGGTCATAAAAAAAGCTAAATCATACATTAGGCTGGACAAGAAGTTATAAGATACAAAGCTTCTTGAATTTTAGCTCACATCTGACAAAGAGGGATGATTAACAATCATCTTTGCCTTACATGTGCAAGAAAGTATAACCTTGTCTGAGAATTTTGGATATAGTAAAATTGAAAAATTCAATACCATAGCCGGGATTTAAACCAAAGTTTCCTAGTTTCCGTCCAGTTCATGAACTTCTATTCATGATTAAGTAAGCCTGCCTCGGTAGCATAGATGGCAGCATGTCTGCCTCATGTTCAAGAGCTCCTGAGTTTGAATCTCAGTCAGGGTGAATTACCTGGATAAGATTTTACCGGGGTTTTCCCTTATCCTGAAAGACTAACGTTGGGTAGCTCTAAGCTCCATGGATCTCAGGCTCATTTGAGCATCATTTCACCCATTTCATTCATCATTCGAATTGACTTAACGTTGGAGGACGTAAATTACAAAAAATAAATAATGATTAAGTAATAAAAAATTATCTACCACAGCTGATTTTGTCGATGTGTTTGGACCTAATATTTGTAAAATGTTCTTTCATTTTGGTTTCCAAATTACATTTGGTTCTTCTAATGTATGTAAACCCAGTAGCAAGCTAAACAGTTAAATTGATAAATGCAAGATTTTTTTTTTTTTTTAAATTTTATATTTCTTTAAATTTGAGTAATTTGTTTTATATTTATTTTAAACAACCATGATTATACCAAATTCTTTCAAAACTTTTATTTACTATATTTTATATAATAGGTAATATCTGAAGTACTTTTAATTTAAATATTAAAATATGAATGACAATGTAGAGTCTTAAAGCTTCACGTACATTAAGTTGTAAGTTCTTGGAAAGTTTTTGAGAGCATTCATCACCATCCTTAGCATGATTATCTCTTCCTCCTCTTTGCACAGCCTGAGCTTCTAATTGCTGCCATCTGGTGGTTAACTTAATGTGTTCAATTGGTAAGATATCAAAATTTAACCCCCCACCCCCAGGGGCCTACTTCGGTAGGTACGGGTTTGGCACACCCGGGGTCCCGAGCCAACAGTCTCCCTCGTGTGGGCTCCTCATCGTGGGTGAGGGAGACAGTCAACAGGCCCACCCACGTGTAGGCCGTGCGTGGAGACGATTAGATGCTTTGTAGATTCTTTTCTAGTTTAGAGTTTAGGACATAGTGAACGAAATTCTTAGTACAGTTTGATTGATTTTGTTTATGTATGTTTATTTTTAATAGGTTTTGTTACACTTGTGTAGTTTTTAGAAAGATTTATATCTGGCTCTTGCCATGACTAGTTTTTTAAAGGGCGCTGATGACCGCCGTAGTTGAGCACCCTTATATATATCATCAAAATTTAACAGACTTTTGGAATTATTAAAACTGAAGATTTTTTCAGTGTAGTTATTTCTAGCGTGGTCACCCAAGGCTGTAATTTACTTCCTTTCAATATTGTGATAACCTATTCAAAAATGGTAAGCTAGTGAATAAATTATAATAACTTAAGTTAACTGATGTAAATGAATCATTCCTTCAAACTAGTCATATATAGGCTAAAGTTTTGGATAGATAATTGTTTCAGAATATTATATTACAGCAGTGATAGGTATTTGTTTTTGCAAACACAAGGCAAAACAATCTGTGATCATCTGTTAGGTCCTTTTTAGTTTCTGTTTGCACATGAAGTCCTAAAATAGCTAGCAGAGCTCACCCAGACAGATGCCAAACATTACGTTTAAAGTATATCTAAATAAATAGCTGCAATGTTTTGATTCAACATCGTTAAGAGAAAGATAAAGTATATGCTACCCAAAATGTTTAGTAATACTGTACAATATAAACTTTGTGCTGATTACTGTCCTTTGTATTGATACTTAGTTGTTAAAGAAGCATAACTTATTTATTTGGTTATCTTTATTGATCATATGGGTTAGTAATAATAAAACTTGCAACTTGTGACAAATTTCTGCTGATGGTTAAACAAAATGCTGTGCCAAGAAGGACTTAGACAAACTTGGGTTAAAGACATGACTGAGATTTGCATCCATTGGTGTACATCTAGATATATGAATTTGACAGTTTAAACAATGTTTTCCTATTACCTTGGTAACTGTGCTGATAAGAGATCCTCATCTTCCTCATTCGACTCAGCAAAACTTTCCTGCAATAAAAACATAGCACTGTAACAAATGCCTAACACAAGTAAAATATGGATAGAATCAACATGAAAAATTTAAAGCTATGGCCAGGATTTGAACCACGAATCTCCTGGTTTCCGTCCAGTCGCTCTTAACTTTTGAGCTATCATGGCCAACGTGCCGTCCTGACATTAAACTCTCCATTTGACTCGTATATTTCCCCGGTAGACAACTAGGGGCTCTCGCATCTGAGAGACACCGTTTGTGGCGACTTACTATCGTAAGTACTTGAATCCCAGGCTTCATCTTTTAACTCTTATTTTAGTTAATTGATGGAAATTAATCATTTCTCCACACTAGCCGTATATAGGCTAAGATTTTTGATGGGTAGAGTCAACATGAAAAATTCAATATATGAGTCAAATTTACGAAATATATGAGTCAAATGGACAGTTTAATGACAGGATGGCATGTTGGCCATGGTAGCTCAAAGGCTAAGAGCGACTGGACGGAAACCAGGAGATCCGTGGTTCAAATTCCGGCCATGGCATTGAATTTTTCATGTTGACTCTATCCATCAAAAATCTTAGCCTATATACAGCTAGTGTGGAGAAATGATTAATTTCCATCTATTAACTAAAACAAGTAAAATAGTTTACACAGAACACTCACACATATATTGGTAGACTATAAATTAACTCTTGCAGTGTGTGCTTATATAGAATTCACACCACAAGCATGTCACCATCTCCATTCATTAATACTACATACAGTGAAACATGTCCTAATTCCCAGTAGTCTGATACCATTCCTCTTGTCATTGTTTCCTTTTCTCTTATTCAAACTTATTGTTTTTGGTTTAACTAGCAGATTTTGGGGAGGAGAAAGTAAAGCTAGTTAACTCCAAATGCTTTTACCTGATGTCAGGTCTTAGCTAATAGCAGTGAACCACTATGTGATGACATTTCCAAATTAAATTCTTAAGGTTACTGTGTGCTTACAAAAATAGTGTTCAAAATACAACCTTATCTGCAGTGGCTCCTGAACAATAAGCTACAGCTATCCAATTGCTTCTCTAGGTTTTGCAGTCAACTCAAAGTTAATGCGCATGTCCTGATTCAAGTAGCAAATAAGGATTTGGGGTGAACAAAGTGACTCATTATAGCTGGAGAGGAACAACTGACGAACCCTTTCACCGATATGGATGTCATATGACGTTAAAGTTAAAATGCCCCAAACCAATATGGACGTGTATAGACGTCCTACCCATACATGCATTTAATGCTTTGTTTTCTTTTTTGTAATTTTACGTCCACCAACATTAAGTCATATTGGACGGTGAATGAAATGGGTAAAATGATGCTCAAATGTGTCCAGGGTCCATGGAGCTTAGAGCTACCCAACATTCGTCTGTAAGGATAAGGGAAAACCCCGGAAAAAACCTTATCCAGGTAACTCATCCTGACTGAGATTCGAACTTGGGACCTCTTGAACGTGGGGCAGACACGGTACCATCTACGCTACCGAGGCGGGCATTAATGCTCATTAACGCCAATTAGTTTAATTTTCCTATTTTACAATAAATTTAAATTAGTTCTATAAGGGATGTAAACGTACCCTTAAAGGTTTCTTTTTGAATTGTACACCTCCAAACCTGGATAAACACCCAAGGGCACATCTGCAGATTCACACCAAATAATATTGGTTTCCTTGCGAACTTCTTTTTTGCAACACACAAGACATTTTCGAAATGGTTGTGACTTTTTTGGCTGTGGGTGATATCCTTTTAGGGAAGTGTTTTCTCTCAAGTAAGAGGGGTGATGTTGTGGTAAATTTCTTACCCCCCCCCCCCCCCAGTATAAAGAGGCCTCTTGAGTATTATAATACTCAATTAGGTTACGAGCTATTTATATGCGCAAGTACGGATAGATGAATGTCTTGCGTGAATTTACAGTTCTGAAAATTACTAAACAATTCGGCATGGTTAGATCCAGTGGTATAAAAATACTTTATTTACCATTTAACTGTTTTTCGTAAAGAGGGATAGCTAGTAATAGCTGATCCACATCACCCATATTTGACCCGCCATTTCCCTCAAACAATGGAGTAGCTAACATGCCATCTGTAGACCTGTACATGTCACTGCTACCTATATCCTAAACATCTACTTCATAATCATACAACAAATCTTCCAGATTTTCTACAGTAATATTAGAAGCATGTATACAACATGTGCAAGCTAATTTATTTGCTACATTACGGGGATAAGCCATGGTTAACATTGAAATTTAACAATTTCAAATGTGCCATTCATTTAGCTCTTGATAGATATAAGAAAGCACTCTGAACACAGAGAGTGTAAATAACTAAAATACTAAGCGAAAACAGCTGCATAAGGCTACCAGAAACCTTGGTTGAGAAACACTGTAATAACAGATGCTGACAGGGAGTTTTCTTTCCAGCATGTGTGTGTAACACAACATATACTCGTATGATTATCACTTGGTATAGATAAATAAACTAAAAGCTAAAACCTTGAACCGGAGAAGTTGCTTGTGTAGCTATACATACATACATATATTCGTTCGTCTACACACAAAACAAAATGATTCAAATATTAGGTGTGTTCAACACAAAGAATGGCTTTTGCTACAGTGAAACAAAGTAGTGAAATTTCAACGATTTATTAATGTAGTCTCTACTTTTTTGTTATTGTAGATGTATACTGCCTTTAATGGGTTTTAAACCAGTTTTTGTTTTGTTTAAATAACTTAATAGGAATTGTATTTATGGTGCATTTTTACAGCATTTAACAATTTAAATGTCCTGTTTTATTTACTGGGTATCCGTTTCCGGTCCCTGAAGGGTTTAAATGGCCATCGGTGAAGCGGTTAACAACAAACTTCTCTTAAGATGCCCAAAATGTAATTATTCCTCAGCAAGTGAATAAAATGAGCACTTCTCTTTACCAGATCACACAAAATTGATGTTTCTGGAAACAAAATTGCGTAAAAGACAAAGAAAATCACTAAATGCCATAAAAAAAGAATAATAATGAAAACAACTCACAATTTCAATCTATTCCAGTAGTCTATCACATTATGTAACTGGAAGCATATATAAAAACTGAAATAAAAACTTACTGCTGGAGATGTAATAAAACATCTTCATCATCGCCAAATTGAACAGCATAGCAGTGTAAAATATTTTGGATTTTGCAGGAACAGGAAAACATTTCATATATCATTGGTATGGGATTGTATGCCATAGATTTAGTTTTTATGTTATTGTGGTGATCTCATTTGTCTTGATTTTTAAGCATTTGAAATTTTTAACTTTATGACAGAACAGCACTGGAATGAACACAATTCTGCAAGATAGGAGAAACTATAATGATTAGAGCCCAGATTATCATATCCTAAAAACTGAAAAGTATTTTTATATGCTAATGATTCTAAAAATATAAAAGAAAATTATATAGCTTAAAAAAAAGTGGTACAAAACAAATTTTCTAGCATGTAAAGCAATGAATAAAGGAGCTCATCAATTAGCAGACAGACATCCAAAATACACATTTTGGTGTTATAACAAATTTATTTGACAGTATGTGCATCTCATTGCCTCGACTATTATCATTCAATAATGCTCATAATGAGAACATGAACGTGCTACAACACACAATGTGAACTTTGCACACTTGAAGAGTACAATATCACTAACAAACATTATCACGTTAAGTAATGAGTCAGCCTTACAAAATTTGAACTTCTATACAAAGTGTTGTTAGCCACTCTGTTTCTCAAACAAGGCCTAAAATTTTTTGTTGCCGCTTCTCCTTTCTAACTTAAGATAGTGCCAGGTGTTCTTAAACAAACTGTAACTTAGCAACTTAATAAGTCAACAGAAGTTCCTAATTTGTTTATCAGAAAATATAAATTACAAAATAAAAAGTCCAAGTCCGATTTTAAATTAGCATCGTATCTTAAATTGATAATCTCAAATGCAGAAAGCTCTCTTCATTTCCTACTGATGCAAATGCTTCTAAATTATCTGCATTAACACACAACTTTAAGTCAGGTACCACAATGTGACTACTGGTTTAGGAGGCAACGGAACATTTTGATTGAAAGCATCAATCTGCGCAGGGTTTTACAGACAGTTTTTTCCTAACTGTCGACTAGCTTGTCCATATCAGGATAAGGGGTGTATATTGTTTCACAAAATCTATGACGAGCATGAACATTTAAGGTTACATGAATCACATTACAGAGACATTTATTTTGAGCAATTTTCCTCATATATGCTACTGAGTCTCTAAACAGAAGTACACTGCACTACTTAACAATGTTTTGCTAACAAAGTCAGCTGAAAGAAATAGTTATGTCCAAATTAATTGAAAAAAACTATATGTGGTCAGTTTTTAACACTTCATCGACAACAGATGATAGTTGGATCAAGGCTAAACTGAATGCAATGGCTTCCTAAGTGAGTCCTTCAACAATATAAAAATGTTGGTGACAAACTGTTAAAAACTGACTACAAATACCTTTTTTTCTTTCAATTAAACATTGATATTTAGAATTCCCACAGCTAATTCGCTAACCTAACCTTGAGTTCATTGCTTATGCGGAATTAATAAACAGATGATGTAATCTTGTAGTAACATTGAGTACCACTCCTGCTTGTACGTGCAACACAATCACTAGGTATCTAATGACACAAAGTATTCCTACAACTCTCATAAGTTATGAGACAAGGTTTTATGTTGGAATTATATTGAGGAAAGGACTAAACATATGTACCTGCTGAAATGCTACTGAATATATTTATAATACAATATGGAAAAAGCACGAAAAATATGTATTTATTAATTAATTAACTTTAAAGAGAGTCCATTAAAGACACTAAACAACACTTAATTTTAAATTTTTTCGGAACATGTTTCTGAGGCTTTGCCTCTATCATCAGCCGGCTCTCGACTGGTTCTCGTTGGTGTAGCTAACGATATTTTGTCACAGGTCTCCTCTGGTGGCGGTTCAAGGAACTTGCTGAACAAATTCTGGGGGATGTCGAAATTGAATACTTTGTTCTTATTTTTTTAAATGAAGATTTGTTCCCATGGGGATAGTTCTTGTTTTCCTGATGTATGTTTTAGTAGTTTTGGTTCTGGATTTATTTTGTGTTTTTTTTCCCAAAAATGTGTGGCAACTGCTGATTTTTCCAATTGTTTATATTTTATGTTTCTAAAGTGTTCCTTTGCTCTTGTTTCTACATTTCTTTTTGTTTTTCCAATATAAATTTGACTACAGTCATTGCATTCAATTTGATATATACCAGATTTTTTGTTAGATGGAATGGCATCTTTGATGTTTGAGCATGTATTGGTTTTTCCAATATAAATTTGACTACAGTCATTGCATTCAATTTGATATATACCACATTTTTTGTTAGATGGAATGGCATCTTTGATGTTTGGGTAAATTAGGTTTGCAAACGTGACGGAGCTGGGCAAGCGGATGGGCCAAGTGGATGAGCGCGTCGAGGACCTGGTGAACCGCTCCAATGACCTAGAGGAAAAGGCCGACAATAACGCCAAGTCCCTGAACACCATGGTTGAAGACGTCGAAGACCTCGCGAACCGTGTAAACAACCTCGAGGGAAAGGCCGACAGCAGCGTCAAGTCCCTGAGCGCCATGGTGGAGGACGTCGTCGGCAGGAGGTTGAAGGATTTGAAGGCCGACGCACCGGGATGCGACACAACATCGGCGCGCGTCAAACCGCCGAAATATGACGGCGCGCGTCAAACCGCCGAAATATGACGGCGCGTCAACATTTCAAGTCTTCCGCCGCCAGTTCGACACAGTGGCCAAGCACAACAGATGGTCACCGGAGGAGGAGGCCACACAGTAAATAGCCAGCCTCCAGGGACGGCCCGCGGAAGTCCTAAACGCAGTGCAGACGACGGCGGCGCCCAAGGACATCTGGGAGGCCCTGGAGAACCTTTTCGGGAACCACCGCTTTGCCGCAGCATACCGCAGCCAGCTAAAGGCATGGTCACAGCAGCCGGGGGAGACGCTGCAGGAGTTCGCCATGGCGATTGAGCAGCTGGCTAGCAAGGCCTTGGTTGACCTGCCACTGCAGTTCGTATCCCAGGAAGCCGCCTACAACTTTGACGACGGGGTACGGGACACGCAGATTCGTCAGCGCCTAATGCTCGGCGATTATAAAACCATCCACGAGGCGCTGACAGCGGCATTAAGGATGGAGGCGGCCAAGGTAACATCTATCCCGACGTGGAGAACGAGTGTCCGCTACGCTGGAGACAGAAGACCAGCTGAGGGACGCCGGCGAACACCTAGTGGTCTATGATGGGGGTGTGGACAGCCCGGACACCTGCAGAGAGACTGCCCACACCAGGACGAGCAGCCGGAAAACGAGTAAGGGCTGTCGTGGAGAGGGGCACGTCGGCGCCATCACCACCATCCCCTCGAGTGACACTGCGCGCCGTTAGCCGGCGTGTGGATGACAGCCTCATCGCGGACGGTTGGGTAAGAGGAAAGCCGTGCCGCGTGCTGATGGACACCAGGGCGGCCGTGACCATCATCAGACCTGATGTGGCGAAGGGTTTGCCGACAAGGAAGCCGAGCCGACCATATTAGCTTGTCAGGGCATCGGGCGACACCTTGCCTGTTGAGAAGGAGGCCCTGCTGGAGCTGACCTTGGGACAGAGTGTCGTGCGTCTGTGGGTGTTCGTCGCGAAGGTGGCTGAGGAGGTGATTCTGGGACTGGATGCCCTCAGGAGCCATGAGGCGACGGTTGACGTCGGCAAGAACGTGCTGCGGCTCAACGGAGAAGAGGTTATACTCCGTCAACCAGAATAGCGCTTTGGAATTTGCAGGGTCGTCTTGAGCGAAGACGTGGTTGTCCCCGCGAGGAGCGAGGTGGTGGTGACAGCGCGACAGGAGGGCCAGAGAACCAGGAACATGATGCTGGACCAGAAGACGCCTGTACACGGACTCTGTGTAGCCAGGGCATTGCTGCCGTGCCGAGAGGAGGTGCCCATGAGACTGCTAATTCCAACGGACGCCGATCACGACGTCCAGGCCGAGACGGAGTTGGGAACTTGCGAGCCCGTGGTGAGCGTAACAGCTATCGACGAGACACAGGAGCCGGCGCCGAAGCAACACCTGGGGCCCCGGCTAGAAGGCTTAGTGGAGAGGGCGACCGACCACCTGACCGCAGAACAACTGGAGAAGTTTCGACAACTGCTAAGACGGTATCAGCGCGTCTTCAGCCAAGGTGATAGTGACTACGGCCGCACGGACAAAGTGCTTCACCGCATCGACACCGGGGACGCCCGGCCTATTCGGCAACCACATAGACGGGTTCCGCTGGCGAAGCAAGGGGCGGTACGAGACATGCTGGAGGACATGAAATCCAGGGGAGTGATTGAAGAGTCTGACAGCCCTTGGTGTTCTCCTGTATTCTTTGTGACGAAGAAGAACGGCGAGCTGCACTTCTGCGTAGACTACAGAAAGCTGAACGCTGTCACCCAGAAGGACTGTTTTCCCTTACCCCGGATTGACGACACCCTGGACACGCTAGCTGGTGCACAGTGGTTTTCGACCCTGGACCTGAAGTCGAGCTACTGGCAGGTAGCTCTAGACACAAGAGACAAGGAGAAGACCGCATTCTCGACGGGCCAAGGGCTTTGGCAGTTCACGGTTATGGCCTTTGGCCTCTGCAACGCACCAGCTACCTTCCAGCGCCTCAGGGAGTCAGTGATGAGAGGGCTGACTTACGATGCCTGCCTGCTATACCTGGACATCATCATCGTCGGAAAACTTTTGAAGATCACCTTGAGAATCTGAGTAAGGTGCTACAGAGACTGCAGGCGACCAACTTGAAGCTGAGCGCGAAGAAGTGCCAGCTCTTCCGGAAGGAAGTTAACAACTTGGGCCACATAGTCCCAGCAACCGAAGTGGCCACAGACCTGGAGAAGACAAAGGCTGTGAGAGATTGGCCTAGCCCAAGGGATAAGAAAGAGCTGCGCAGTTTCCTGGGGCTGTGCAGTTATTACCGCCGCTTCATAAAGGGGTTCTCCAACATCGCCCAACCCCTCACCCGCCTGACAGAGGAAAACCGGCCTTATGTGTGGACGGAGGACGCCGAAGACGCTTTCCAGCACCTAAAGGAAACCCTGTGCAGTGCTCCAATTTTGGGTTTCCCACAAATGGGTGGCACCTTCATTGTGGACACCGACGCCAGCGACCATTGCATTGGAGATGTCCTATCGCAGATCCAGGACGGCCATGAGCGGGTGACAGCCTACTACAGCAAGACGCTATCCAAGGCAGAGAAGAACTACTGCATCACCCGACGGGACTTACTGGCGGTGGTAAAGACATTGGAGCACTTCCACAAGTACCTGTACGGTCAGCCATACCACCTGAGGACTGACCATTCTGCCCTAACCTGGCTATTGAGCTTTAAGAACCTGGAAGGCCAGACAGCACGTTGGATCCAGAGGCTGCACGAGTACGACTTCACCTCGGAACATCGTAGAGGAAAGAGCCACGGTAACGCTGACGCCATGTCCCGAAGACCCTGTCCAGAAGAGTGCGGCCAGTGTGCAAGAGTGGAGGAGAAGGAGCGTGCCGCAGCAGTCCAAGTAGTCACGACAGTGCCTGCGGATGGCTGGGATGCGCAGGCCTGAGGAGGGAGCAGCTGGCGGATGCAGACTTGGAGCCACTCTTAAGGGAGGTGGAGGCAGGGACGAGACCAACCTGGGAGGACATCGCACCGAGGAGCGCCACCTGCAAGTCGTACTGGGCCCAATGGGACTCGTTGAGGACCAGAGATGGCGTGCTGTTCCGGATATGAGAATCACCGGATGGGAAGACGCAGAGAGAACAGTTGGTACTTCCCCAGAGTAAGGTACCGGAAGTCTTGGAAGAAGTGCACGCTGGTACTTCAGGACACCTGGGAGCAAACCGAACGATTGACAAACTACGGCAGCGCTACTACTGGCTGAGGCTCCGAGCAGATGCTGAGAGATGGTGCCGTCAGTGTCACGTGTGCGCGGCGAGTCGCGGCCCCCAGACTAGGAGCCGGGGTCGCATGCAGCAGTATAACGTCAGAGCACCATTCGAACGGCTCGCCGTTGACATTGCTGGACCGTTCCCAGTTTCTGACCGAGGCAACAAGTACCTAATGGTGGTCGTGGACTACTTCACCAAGTGGCCGGAGGTATATGCCATCCCAAACCAAGAGGCAAAGACAATTACAGACTGCCTCGTGGAGCAAGTGTTCTGCCGATTTGGGGTGCCGTTAGATCTACACAGTGACCAGGGTACCAACTTTGAGTCTAACCTAATGAAGGAGGCACTACAAAGGCTTGGGGTGAAAAAGACTCGCACGACGCCTCTACATACCCAATCGGATGGCATGGTCAAAAGGTTCATCAAGACCTTAGAGGAACACCTGAGGAAGGTCGTGGCCAGCCATCAGCGAGACTGGGACGTCAAGGTGCCACTGTTCTTGCTGGCCTACCGCTCGTCCACACGCGACACAACTGGGATGACGCCAGCCAGCTTAATGTTTGGCCGAGAGTTATGCCTCCCTTGCGACCTGGCTTTTGGTAGCCCTCCGGAAGCGAAACAGCCAATGACCGAGTATGTGGAGAACTTGGTGGACCATCTCCACAACATGCATGAGATGGCTCGCCAGAACATCCAGAAGGCGAGCGACCGCATGAAGACCAGGTATGACAGGCAAGCCAACAGCCAAGGGTTCCAGCAAGGTGACCTGGTCTGGTTGCACCGTCCTACCCGGACCAAAGGACGCTGCCCGATGCTCTAGCAGCCATGGCAAGGACCGTACTGGATGGTGAAGAGGATAAATGACGTGGTCTACCGCATCCAGAAGGTTCCCCAAGGGAAGATGTTGGTGGTACACCTGGATCGCCTGGCACGCTACGATGGTGCTGTTCGGGACGACCAGCTTTGAGGAGGGAGCAGTGTCACCCGAAGGTTAGAACACCCTATAGAACCAGCTGACGGCAGCAGCAGGAGACGGAGGCACTCGGACACGCCCCCTCGTTTGTCTTATAGCGGTAACGTGGGGTGGCTGGGGAAAAAAACATTACCGTGCCGTCTCTTTCCGCTGCCCTTGATTTCTCGAACTTACGGGATATTTCATCTAATCCAGAACATTCTCGATCGGCCAGCTGAACCTATATAAGCAACACGCCGGGCTGGAGGTGAATGAGTCAGAGTTCTTGGCAAGCAGTGTAAGAGTGCAGTGCTAGTGTACGACAAGAAGACTGTGTACGTGCATCGAAGTATTGTACGTAATTACGAGTGCAAGTGTAACGGACGAACTGGTGAATCGTAATTGTGTGCATTACGTAATTCTGTGTAATTGGCAAGTGTTTAATTGTAAGTCGGTGGAAATAAAGAACTTTTTTGAGTCGTGCAATTGGACTTTTCATTTCACGAACCCACAAAGTCACAATATAATTTCCCTTGCTTGTCCTTTAATTGGGATTCCATGCCCAAAAACATTTTTAGTGGTCTGTGCAGATAGTTTCTTTCTGTCTGTTTCTATAGCACAAGTGTTTGTGGCAGCCATGAGTAATAATAATTAGCTAAATATTAAAGTTACATTGAAAAACTGAATTTGATCACTGAAACACATGAATTATGTTGCAAAAATGTAAAGCCGTTTACACCCTATGAAACATTCACTTCTTGAAGCAGTACACTCTCAGTTTGGCAGTGATGACAGGGAGAAATACCCTAAGTACCATAAGGGTTATTCATGTTAGAACTGGACCGGACAAAGGCAGGTAAGAAGGGTTGGTCATTAAACTGAAAAGGTTGGTCATTAACCCAGAAAACCCCATAAGATATTCCTTGAAACAAAATCCACACCTGTTCCCTTACAACAATGCATACCGTCTCATATTAAAGGGCAAAGAACGATGACAGTATTGTGATACCGCTGATTCTTAAGCAAAGCAACAATAGTAGAGGTGTCTGTTTACTGCAAACCTCAACATGCCGACACACTAGCGTCATGCATAAGGCACGTGGTGTAGTGCGAGTTTGCAACGCGGGATAAGTGTGCCGGGTTGCTATGGCAACAGTTTACTTTTGATTGGTGGATTGCTGGCTGCTAGGCGACCGCAATGATGTGTCAGTGACGTGTTTATCCCCTCTCCTTGTTTTACAGCTGAATAGCACGTGGAGGCAAAATGCCAAGCACCAACATATGATGTGGCAATAATAATTCTAGGGTTATGTTTCTTGGAAACCAAAAAAAATATTCAACAACACAGAAATATTTGAAAGTCCTGTATTTAGCTTTACTGTCCCAAGAGCTTCAGAGAAGAGCAGCAGCATCAAACCACCCCAATGATGTGAAAGAGCTTCTAAAGAAATATAAACCTGAACAACCAACAGCACATGAGCTGTCGAATGCACCACAGTCATTGAAAAGGATACAATATGAAACCTGCAGTAAACACAAAAAGAACAGCAAAAGTAAATATGCAAGTAGGAAATCCAACGCTCCTCTCTGTTTGAGAAAATGTGCCTAAATTATTTGCGATAACTACTTAGTACAGCAGAACAAGAAATAACTGATGACTGAATAACTAAACATTTCCAATGACAAGATGTATTTTAAAAGAATATGTTATTCTCTTTACATATACTTGATACAAATTATAATGTACACTCTATTCCTATTATAGTTTAGCTGATGTGTTTAATTTGACTACACTAATAAACATGTGTATTTAACCCAAATAAAGCTGAAAATTGAGGTAAAAATGAAAATAAAAAGAAATAGGGGCACATAATCACATAATTACTGTGCAGGCCTCTCAGGCCCCATGCGACCAACAGCGTTCTACCAAGACCTGCGGTTAATGGAGGGTTAAGTACAATGGTAGAGTGAAGAAGAAAATAAGGAAAAGTGAAGTTGCAGTATGATGAATTGAGAGTGAAACAAGTTTGGGAATTCAGGTGATCAGGAAAAGCCAGAGTGAAAGAAGTATAAGAAAACAAGGGATCGGGGAAAAGCAAAGTGAAAGAAGAGTGGAATTTATCACTGGGTTGTCTGTTACTTAACAATTTTTGACTTCCTTTGCCATTAATTTTACTCTTTATTTTAAGTGTAGTAGATTGAAATATTCTGAAACAGCACAGAATATATTGGGATGATTATTATGAAACATTCCTAAAACTAACCACAGTAGGTTTCTATAGAACTTACCTTAATATTATCAGACTGATGAAGGTTCTCTTTCCAAAGTCCAAGGTTCTCCTTTAATTTCTATTTTGTTATACATTTCATCATCTCTGTTGTATTTGTTATCCACCTTTAGAGGGTCCTCTAGAAGAAATTCTCCCGCATTCTCTGAACCAAAGTCTGAAAACAGAGTATGATGTTCTATTTCTGTTTCCCCATGCATCTCCCAGTTGTTGCTGCATGTAGCACTTTCAGTCTTAACCTGCTCTACAGAGTGTTTGATAAAAGAAGTCTCTGATTTAACTTCCGTTTCGGCTGTCATGTTACAATCAGTGTCAACAAGCACAGTATTAATACTTGTGTTCATTGGAACAACCTCGTGAAGGAACTCTCTCTCGTTCAGTGAGGGTACGTCATCAGCCAGAGGTTCCTCTTCTTTGACTTCTACTTCCTTATCCATTTCAAACAGATATAAAATCCCACGTTGTCCTTAATTTCTGGAAATAATCTGTGGAAAAAAAAAATTAATAAATACCACAAAATGTGCATAAATTTTCATCATCAATAACTGATCAAACTACACTACTCAACAGTATTCTCTTATTGCACAAACCACTTGGAAAAGTGAATAAGACTTAAAAATTATTTACGTTTAAAAATGAAACTAGTAACAGTTAAGCAACAAGTACTGCAAAAATATAATTATTTGAAACAGAAACTTCACTTATCTTTAAAGAAATGATGATTAATTTTGAATTAATAGGACAATTTACATACATTCCTTAAAGATATGTGAAGTTTCTGTTACAAATAATTATATTAGTGTAGTAAGACTTAAGAAATTCAAAGACATGTCCAGGACTCAAGCTACAGATGTCTCCTTATACGAATGCTATTATCACATCAGCTAGCTTACTGAGGTACTGTACCAATATTGAACCTCCTCATCTGCTTAAAATTTCTGGATAAAGATCAAGGCAATCTCAGGTATTAAATATTCCTAATTCAATGCATGTTACGAACTTTTCGGGCAGGTTTGCATATCTCACTTTGCGGTCACCTGGGACTGAACCTGGGCTCCTTTGGTGAGAGTTTGCGGGTCTAACCACTCAGAAATAGAATTCTGAATTCCAAAATAAATGTACTTTATAACTATACCTATACTTATAATTTTAAATGCTCCAGCGAACTTATTCACAATGCCTCCAATACGCCCTGTGAAAGGATTAGTCAGATTGAATATGTGAAAATAGGAATTTGATTAAACTACTAATACCTGCACAAAAGTTGTAAACACAACTACAAATGCAAATTATAATCTGGACATTACTTAGCCCAATCTTGATCTAGCATGGTTTTTTTTTTGTTTGTAACTTTACGTCCTCCAACGTTAAGTTATATCTGATGATGAATGGCATGGGTGAAATGATGCTTAAATGAGCCAGGGTCCTTAGAGCTTAGAGTTACCCGACATTCGTCTTTCAGGATAAGGGAAAACCCCGGAAAAACCTTATCCAGGTAACTCAACCTGACCGAGATTCAAACTCGGGACCTCTTGAACGTGAGGCAGACACTCTACCACCATGCTACCGAGGCGGGCGATCTAGCATGTTGATAAACAATTGCTTGGTTAAGGGCCTGTATTACGATCTCCGGTTACTAGGGGAGGTTTGTTACCTATCAGTTATCGATAACTATTAGTTAGGTTCAGTGCCTCGTATTACGAACTCGATTTACCTGTAGGTTTGTTACCCTGTGCATAATGCTGGAATGTGAACAGTTGGCAATATTTTCCACTAGCATTTTACCTTGTTTGCAGCATCATCTTGTGTTTAGAATGTACAATTAGCTGGAAAACCAAACACATGTAGTACTCAGGCGTGTTGTTTTAACCTTTTATTAGCTGTTTTCTGTATATTTCCGTGACATTTTCAGTAGTAGTTCATTCTTAATAAGGTCTAGCATAGTTGTGTATAGTTATTATTATAGTTCGTTTACAGTTTAGGCATTTCCATACCGTTAGATTCTATTTCATAGCGTTAGGTTAGTGTTATAGGTTATGTAGGTTACGTTAGGTTAGTGTTATTATAGTGTTATAGAGTGTTATTCTCATGTGTTTATGAGAACTCCTAAGTGGTTTACCGGGAAAAATACGAGTCAGTTGGAGAATTTAATGTTATATCGGCACGTTGGTCATAGTAGCACAATGGTAGTGCGGCTGGACGGAAACAGAAGATCCGTGGTTCAAATCCCTGCTATGGCATTGAATTTTTCAGTCTGACTCTACGTTTCCACAATTTAGCCTACACACGGCCAGTGTGAAAGAATAATTAATTTCCATTAATTAACCTAATAGTGGTTTACTATAAAAAACCCGGGCCTTAAAGTACTTACATGTAGTAAGTCGCCATTAAGGTAGTTGTCTCATGTGTTTATGAGAACTCCTAAGTGGTTTACCGGGAAAAATACGAGTCAGTTGGAGAATTTAATGTCATATCGGCACGTTGGCCATAGTAGCACAATGGTAGTGCGGCTGGACGGAAACCAGAAGATCCGTGGTTCAAATCCCGGCTATGGCATTGAGTTTTTCAGTCTGACTCTACGTTTCCACAATTTAGCCTACACACGGCCAGTGTGAAAGAATAACTAATTTCCAGTGTTATTATAGATTAGGTGAGATATATGGAGAATATATGGAATGCCTTGTTAATTTATGAACACCAAGAGAGTTCCAGCCAAAAAATTTTTAAAATAAGGCCACATAACTGTTACTAATTCTGATAATAGTATTGCACAAATATAATTTGGCTAAAATCATTTGGCTAGTAGTTTATCCTCATGAATAAATCACCTCTTGTTATATAAAGTATCATTTCATAGAGGTATATGTGAAGAGGGAAGGTCCACAAATTACAAGTCATCAATGAATAAAAGCAAGGTTATAAAATATGCATTCTGGGACCAGTAACTTGGTACCTGATTTTTTTTAAACATATTTGGCAAGTTATGAAGCAATAACCATCCTTTTCTTTTAAGGAAACAGGTTGTAGCAAACGTACATTTCTTCTTGGCACTTCATAATCCAATGCCACATTTCAGTCACAGCATTGTGCCCTTGATTGAAAAACTAATTGAACAAATAAATGGCTTCATTTAAATACCACAGGATACAAGATGGGCACGTTTTAATATTTCTTTACGTGTTCAATTCGCAGCAAATATGTTTATGTATGTACTGCATTTGCACCAACTAAAGTAGGTACGACAAGAATCATAAGTAATACTTCAACTTGCATTGACACAGCGCTCACACTGCATAAATAGCAATATAATTAGCAAATGGTATTCATTAAGGCACAATGTCGGCTAAAACCATTATGGTATTGCACATGTAATCAGCTACATTACATGTGTGAACAGCGTTTGCAATAACGGTTTGGACATCGATACAAATTGCATAACCTAAAAAATCTGTTTTATTCACTCTTTACAGTTTGTTACTTTGCTCTGGTAATTCTTTACCGAAACGCAAATTAAACATTGCACCCACTATTAGCAAAATCGAATGTCTACTACTTCAGTATGTTTAAGAACTTTTATACCTACCCACCTACATATATAGGATTGCCTGTACTCTCCAGTATAGGTTTAACATGCTTTGTTTATTACATTTATGTTCGTTAAAACATGTGGCAATATGGTCGCATAAAATACTGCATTGCTTGCAACAAGTCACTGACACCATGGGACACTAGAAATTATCATTCCATAACCTATTACATCAAGATACCTAATACTCACGTGGTTTCTTTTATTTCATTTTCAACATGCATTCTAATTCTTTTAGGTCTTCTTCTATTAAATACTCTGACAACATTTCATCCTTAGAATCGCTGTCAACATTCAATCTGGCCTGGAGGTACGCCATTTTCTTTTTTGTGTGTGAAGGTAAACTCCAGGTTATCTCACTAACCGCTACTCGAGATGAGGGTTAGTTTACCTCCAGAAATTTAGCCCTTAACCGAAGGTCGTAATACCCACATCTGTGTGTAACTCCTAGTTAACTGTTAAGCAACACCTTAACCGGAGATCGTAATACAGGCCCTAAATGAAGCAGAGATTGCATTGTTGTCATTTCTTTAAAGAGCATACCATACATTATCATGGCCCGCCTCGGTAGCATAGATGGTAATGTGTCTGCCTCATGTTCAAGAGGTTCCAAGTTCGAATCTCGGTCAGGGTGAGTTACCTGGGTAAAGTTTTTCCCGGGGTGTTCCCTTATCCTTCAAGACGAATGTTGGGTAACTCTAAGCTCCATGGACCCTGAACTCATTTGAGCATCATTTCACCCAATTTATTCACCGTCCGATATGACTCAATGTTGGAGGACATAACATTACCAAAAAAAAAAAAAATCATACATAATCATACTTTGTTGCAATGAGGTCCTAATGAGAAACCAGAAAGATATATTACTTATGCAAAGTTGCACAAAACCAAGAAAACAAAAAGAGGAAATAATTTCTGCTCATATACATGTACAATTAAGCAAATATGGCTGACAATACATTCACATGATTCAGGATTTAAGATTGTCACCATAAGATTGTAAACCATAAGCATTAGGAATTGTTTTGTTTTATTTGTTTGGTCCCACCACTGAACAACATCCACGACATTGAACAAGGAAATCAATTGTTCTTTCACACTGGCTGTGTGTAGGCTAAAGTATGGAAAGATAGTCAGACTGAAAAATTCAATTCCATAGCCAGGATTTGAACCAGGGATCTTCTGGTTGCCGTCCAGGCACTCTAACCCTTGTCCATGTCCAATCCATACTTTAGCCTACACACAGCCAGTGTGAAAGAACAATTAATTTCCTGTAATTGACCCAATAGTGGTTAACTATAAAGCCCAGGCCTTAAAGTACTTACACATTGTAAGTCGCCATTAAGGTAGTCGTCACCAACCTCGGTAGCATAGAAGGTAGCATATCTGCCTCACGTTCAAGAGGTCCCGAGTTCGAATCTCGGTCAGGGTGTTACCTGGATAACGTTTTTTCCAGGGTTTTCCCTTATCCTGAAAGACGAATGTTGGATAGCTCTAAGCTCCATGGACCCTGGGCTCATTTGAGCGTCATTTCACCCATTCCATTCATCGTCCGATATGACATAACATTAGAGAATGTAAATTACAAAAAGGTAGTTGTCTCATGTGTTTATGAGAACTCCTAAGTGGTTTACCGGGAAAAACAAGAGTCAATTGGAGAATTTAGTGTCCTGTCGGCACGTTGGCCATAGTATCTCAAGGGTTACAGCAGCTGGATGGCAACCAGAAGATCTGTGGTTCAAATCCCGAATATGGAATTGAATTTTTCACTCTGGCTCTACCTTTCCATACTTTAGCCTACACAATGCCAATGTGAAAGAAGCATTAATTTCCATTAACTGAGCTAATAGTGGTTAACTATAAAGCTTGGGCCTTATAGTACTTACACATTGTAAGTCCCCATTAAGGTAGTTGTTTCATGTGTTTATGAGAACTCCTAAGTGGTTTACCAGGAAAAACACGAGTCAGTTGGAGAATTTAATGTCATGTCGGCATGTTGGCCATAGTAGCTCAAGGGTTAGAGTGGCTGGACTGCAACCAGAAGATCCATGGTTCAAATTCCCGCTATGGCATTGAATTTTTCAGTCTGACGTTAAACATGTCATACAGAGAACAACCTCACCAAACAAATATAAATATGTTCTACTACCCACCACACATTAGAGCATGTTTTGTTTTAATTAACTTTCTTAATTCATTTAATTTATTTTCTTTTTTTATCACCACCAACAAATGTAAGTGGAAGAGGAAATCATTGCTGCCACTGATACAATATTATACAATTACTGCTCAACCAATATACCTGAACATAGAACCTAATTGATATACAAGATTAAAAAGGAAATAAAATTAGATTTAAAACATTCATGCACAAACATGCTACATATCCATGAAAATGTGACAACCATTTCTTTATGGAGATAATACATTAAACCAATATAATGTACCTTACAGAGCAAAGAACACATATCCATTTTTCCTGATGATAGTCGTTTTATTATTTTGAAAAGGCATTTAATATTCTGACACATTCATAATATACTCCTTTATGACCATCAATTTAGCACTAGGTTTATGTAAGTCCATTCTAATGGTATGTATAATCATATTTTGTGTCTAGTAGTCTCGATTTTTTTTTTTTTAAGGAAACATAATAAACATAGACATATTCACGGAAGTGTTAAAATGTCCAGTCTTTGAAACAGACGTTAAAACGCAATGCATTTTTAACAATTGAAATAGGAAAATTTGCAACATACATCAGTGCATAAGTAGGTACATTAGATACCGTTACCAAAAAAGTCAAAATAATGTGTAATAAAGGTATTAATGTTACCTGAGATGATTTCAAGTTGAGAAACTTGTTCAAGAAGCAAACTGCCGTGGAGTAAACGTAAACCACGCCATTTGTTGGATATTGCACACCCGGGACTTTGGATACCAAAACAGTAACGAGTTCCTTCAAAACTAAAATAAAAGTTCTGCTGGCTGTTCAAACCTGGTAAAACAAACTTACATCTGTTAATTTGTGGACGGTAACTATAAATTTGTTTTTAGGATATGAGTTTCCGACCTGGACCCGCTGGCCAGCATTAACGTAATCCATATTGCTCTGGAGAGCGAGAACAATGTAGTGATCCGCGCCTGTTAACTCAGATAGGGAACCAGGAGACACACTAAGGTTCGCGAAATACCCGGGATCTAAAGATACATTTTGGAGCGCTGCATGCGCCGGATTCAATGCTGCCAATATAATTATTTTGGCTGCCGAGTTGCATACTAACTAATATATAAAATAGCTTCTGCTTAGTTCAAAATTTAGTAGCTATTGTATTATTTTACTACTTACGAAGTAATTTGCGTAATATTATTGGCCTATTATTGACCTTATTTGAGCTCAATGTACGATATGAATAAGACACTACATTGGCTAACCTGTAAATATTTGAAAAAAAGCTTTAACGACAAGGAGGCCAAGCCAAATTAAGTTCTGAATACAATTTTCATCGATTTGTGAATTTGTAAAAACTTTAAAGAACTACGAGGACGTATGCGCAGCAGGAAGAACGAGAATAGATTTTCACAAAAACCTATTGGTAAGTAAGATTTAGCATGTAGCTAAATACCGACAATTAATATGACATAACCTGAAATGTGCCTTAATACATACTCATGCACAGTTAAATTCTCTAGATTAATGTAGCACCTTATAATGGAAAAAGTGTGTTGTTTTACATACAAAAGCATTAGTTTCATTAACCTTGTTCCTTTATTACTGCAATAATGGGATTTTCTGTTTTTTGTCTTTCAGGGGTCATCCATCATCTCAGGCTACCAGGAATACGATGGCAGAAATCAGAGTGCAGGATTATTGGATATTGTGTATGTTTCTTGTTTTGGTGATGTGCAGTGATCTTCAGGAGCTTTAGTAATGTAGCACAAAGCATTCTTTCCCGCGTATACAGCAATTTAATGTGGCATATCAAATATTTCTGAAAGTTTGAGTTTCATTTCATATCAGTGGAAAATTTAACAAAAACTTTGAGGAATACTGTAGCCAACAAGGAAAAGTGAAAAGTGAAGTTATTTTAGACAGTTGATTGGGTGTATTAGTTTTTGTGTTTGTACTTGTAGTTTTAAATTTAAAATATATGTAATATATAAGTCCATGTAAGGTAAGTAATATGCAGTTTATATTACTGAAAAAATAGCTGTGAATTTTCAGATATACCAAAATTAGCATCATCTGTGTTTACGTATAATCTAGGTGGCTTAAATTAAAATATTTGGGCGAGATGCTTGATATGAATTTTATAAACTTTTTCTTTAAATTGCAATGATAAGTATTTTGAAGAATTAAGTTCTCTTAACCCTACTCATCAGTGTATATCTACATCATTGATCAAGAATGTCACAGCTTTTAACAGCAATTAAAAGTATGATCTGAGATTCCATAAACCTAATTTGTTCTATATTGTTTAATGCAGTAGTCACTATGCAATATTATTGTATACACTACACTAAATTATTTACCTGAATAATCATCTTTGAAGAGATCTGATGGGATTAGAATTTATTTGAAAAAGCTTCACAAGTTTTTAGGTGTAATTGTGCATTGCAAGAAATGATTAAAATGTCATTGTGTCATCATCATTATATGCCACTTTTAATTTTATTTCTAATATTCCAGTTATTCTTAAAACATGCACAATGTCAGCTAGCTAGGACCTAAACACAATGTGGCTTGATCTTAAATTAGTAAAGCTTCACAATAAATAATAGGTTATAAATCCTCTTCCTTGTTAACACACACACACAAATGGGTTCAGAAAAATCACAAGTTAAAGTGATATTTGCACAGCATTTATGTATTCTGTGGTATTTCTGTTCTCAACATGTACTTGCCACCATTTATGAGTAATATTGGTACACAATTTCTGTAATGCTAACCATTTTAAGAGTGATATAACATTTCTAGCGTGACCCACAGAAATGTTACATGTCACATGAAACTACACTGTTAAACATCCTCTCATTGTTCTAAGTTGGAATGAAAATCCCAATCTTTGTCATGGGAAAAAGATGTTTAACCTAATATATGAGCCATTCCTTACATGCAGTGATGCGAAGCCACATAAAAATTTTGAAAAGTAGATAAAACTGCACATTATTTTGCTATTTAATGCACTTCTTGTTTCTTTGTAGTGAACACATAAGGGAATTATGGACTGTCAAAAGAAATAATGGTTAGATGTGTGAGCAAATAAATTACATTACTAAATTATTTTCTATTAACTACTCAAACATACAGTTCCATCACTTTCACTTCTTAACTAAAACTACAAACAGCATTAATAGTTCATAGTGTAATCTTTCATTGAGCTATTTATTTGACACACATTCAGTTGTATGTCATGGACTGAGAGGTTTGCACTATGCAGAGGGCTCCATTTGCCATCTTAGTCATAAAGTACATTGCTTAAAATCTTATCAAGTTAAAGCAAGCTATTTATCCAAACAATTGCTGTGCACATTAAGCAAATTCTATTTCACAGTCAGATAACTAATTGAAATAATCTCTTATTGGAAGATACACTGTGCATTAAATTTTATTTTTAAAACTGCACATTTTCTTCTTCAGCATTCATTACTGTGCATATGCATGCCATTGAAGCATTTAAAAATTCAACGCTGTAATATTCTTGTGTTGTGAAGACAGAGTTAAGCTTAGGACAATTTTAAATGAATGATACAGCCTTAATGTAATTATTATTTTTCATAATTTATTCTGCACTTGTGTATGTTAGTTCAACCAAAGTGATTAGAAGTATATAAAATAGTGCCATTTATGAAATTTATGTCACCAGTTGCTAATACTGACTTCTGTACTAATTTGACATTATTAATCTTATATGAATCGATCACAAATTTCATGTTTTTCTCTGAATATACTTTGGTATACTTGTGCTAAAAATAATGTATGTACTATTGAGCTTTTAAAATACTTATTAAATATAACCATTAACAGAGCTGCTTTGTTGTCATTTTAAAGAAATAGTGCTATTTTTTTGTACATAGTTGTTATCATTTCAAATTTATATACATATTTCTTTAGGTTTTTTTTTCTCACTGTTATTCCAGGGAATTTTTCAACATTCTGTGTACAAAGAAATTGCATTACATATAACGTTATGGTATCCTTACCTGTTTTCCTGTATCTACAGAATCATTATTTTAGTGTTAAGTTATCTTTATTTTAAGTATTACACTAAGAAGCTTGAGGGAAAGAGGATACAGATGTCTTGTATAATCTCAACAGCATCTTAAGTGATCTCACTCTCTTGTTTTTAAAATTTTAATTGTTTTTAAAGACAAAATTATCAATTTGCAACAGGAATAAAGATATAATGCTTTGTGGAAGTCAATTATTCATATTTAACAGGAAAAGTTCAAGTGGATTCTTGCAATTTTTTTCACAAATTGGACAACTTCTTTCGAAGTCACATTTCGCACACTGATGAATAGTTTATCGCTCATTTCCTCAGCGTATTTGACGCGTATTATCCTAATATGAAATAGTTAATATGTGCCGTAAAATATTCATGTGTGACGAGAAGTGATTTCGAAAGAAGTTGGATTCCATCAGTCAGTGAAAATGGGAGCCGAAGGCAAGGGGAAGTAAATGCACCATAGCTCGGTCGCAATAGAAGCGTACTACATTACCGGCCTCACCGGCCGTAGTTTCTAAGGTCGCCGGGGTCTAAAGATTTAGGAAAGAGCGCCCTATGCATCTTCAGTTTTTAACACGGAGTTGAGCATCTGGTATTAATCTGTGGTAGTGATGGACACCATAATTTTATTGAAAACAAAAATGAGCTTACTAAAGAAACAATGAGGACTGAATCAAGTACAATGCAGTGTTGTTCATTAGTATACTTTGCGCATCTTTGAAAACAAAGGCTTAAAAAAAACTGAGGCGAGAGAACTCAATCAAAAATATTAATAATCTGAATGGTCTTAATGACCTATAATTCATTCACAGTATTGACATTTGTCATATATCATTTTTTTAAATTATATTTTCTTTCAGTATAGGTGCCTTTTCTGCTTTTAGATCAACTTGCCAAACCAATTTACGGACTAAAAAATGACGGCGTTCAGTTAAATCATTTCACGGCCTTGTAAATCACTTGGTCAACATCCTGAGAGAAATGATATATAACATGAAGTGTTGTGGTTACTTCAATTCTGAACCAACATTTATCATAAAACAAGTAAACAAATATCTACTTTCAGAACTAGCGGTGCAGGAATTAACTGAATTAGGTCCTTGTATTTTCACAGTTATGATGTTTGTTCTTAGTTGTATACCAACCATGAGCAAAACTAAGAGACGTGGTACAGTCACACATTTATGATGTAATAGTACTCTTTTCATATTGCAAATTAGCTTTGTATTTGTTATCCAAAGGGTTTTCGGAGCTGCAATAACCTACACATGGTATGGTTTCACATATTCACAGCATTTTTTCTTTTTTAAACTAAAAGTTCACCTTATATTAGCCGGGTGCATTGGTTGCATGATTCCTAAGTGATAATATCTACTCCAGGAACAATTACCGTATTAACAAGGTAATTTAATTAATGTCACTAACTTTCGATTCACTTTATTGTGATCCTGCTGGGTACCATGTTTTTTTTATTACTATACTTATTGACTAGATGTGAATGACAAATATGTAAACTAATATGCTACCTTCTACTGTCAACAAAACCCTGCGGTTTTGTTTGTTTCTTTGTCAGGTCAGACCAAAGCTTAGGGACATCTTACATGTCATTTGATGGACATGCATCATGACTTTATAGTATCCCACCACCACAGGTACATTGATAATATGTTATTTTTGTTTAAATCCTACTTTTTGTAGTAAAATTGAAAATTTCTGAACCAACCGCATTTGAAGCAGTTACCTCTGAACTTTCTATACAGTAGGTCATAGTCACATGCAGTCTGCTTTATGTATTGCAAATTTAAATGCTGAGAGAGATATTAAAGAATTCCCCATGTATGAGAAGCGAGTATTTAAGATTGACTTGAAAACTTTGCAGTTACATGCACACCAAGCTTTGTTGTGAAGTTATTATAATTATCTGTAAGATAGCTTCATACAGAATATATGTGCCCCACTCTGTAGCATTGCTGCTAGCATATGATTCTCACTTTTAAGAGTCCCTGACTTTGAATCTTGGTAAGGGTGACTTATCTGTATAAGCTTTTTACATAGTTTTTGCATGTCCAAAAAGGTAAGTGTCTGTATCTCTAGGCTCTATTCATTGGAGGATCATTTCACCCATGTCATTCGTTTTTTATATGACTTAACATTGGAGGATGTTAAATAAAAAACATGAAGGTATGTATTCACCAGAGTGGGTCAGCACTTATTTGCTTCAAATAATGACCCACAGGAATAATGGGCCCAACACCACAAATAACTTAATTGGCTCTATTCGGTATTATAAACATTTGCTCTCTGTGTGCTGGATTGCCCCAGAAGGTAATACCTAAACACAAAAGCAAGTAAAAGTAGACAAATTTCGCTGTTCAGTCATTCTGCATAAGCAGATATTTTAAATGTGTTAATGCAAAGCAAGAAAAGCTAAGTTTTGGTAGCATGATTTTATTTATCTCCTAAGAACTTCTTTATTAATTTGGAGCTCAAAAAATTTTGTACCAGATTCTGTAGATGTTTGTGGTATCCATACATTAATTCCATTTCCAACTTTTGCTTTGCTTTACATTGAATAGTGTTTTTTTTTTATCATAGTTTAATGATTTTTGTGTGTGTATCTAATGCACGGCATTTGATAAAACGTATTATTCTTCTGCTTCCCGGTACTTAAAGTGTAAATTATAATGTTTGAGAATTTCACATACTGTTAGGTGATCAGTGCTCTTTAGGTCATCTTTATCACTTAAAAAACACTCTGGGGAAGTTGGAATCCAATGTTAAACAAGTGTCTACTCAGAGCTTCATGGCCTTTGATTAATGTGACATTGGTTTTGGGTATTCTTGAACACATAGGAACAAAATACAGAGGCAATTTCTGAGAGCATTTTTGAAGTGACTAATGAATTATGTATAAAGAAGCCTTAGAAACTTATTGCCCAGACATACGATGGAGCCTCTGTTATGAGCAGTGCTTTAAGAGGACTTCAAGTTAAAGTCCAGTCTTAGTATCCAAATACTCAGTTCATGCATTGCTATGCTCATTAATTGAGTTTAGTTATGGAACGTGCAGCTTCTCTAAATAAGTCCGCCAGAATATTTTTTCTTAGTCTGTCAGCTTACCTGCATTTTTTTTTTTTTTTTTTCAAGATCCACCCAACGTTTAGCTACCTTACAATCTGCGGCAGCCAGACGAGTTCCTTGTGGTTCTGCAACTAGGTGGAATTTTAGATCCAGAACTGTTAATATGGCTTTAGAAAATCAAGATGAACTGTTGCATTGTTTCATGGAATTGGAAAATGGTACAAACGATAAGACAGTCTAAAAGCAAATGGACGTCAGTACTATTTAGTAGATACACATTTCCTTGCTTGGGTGAAGTTCTTCCATAACTTAAGCCCACATGTTGATACACTTTATCATCAACTACAATAGATATTGTTGCCCTGGCGGTAGACTTGCTAAGCCGAAGCCGGTGGAGATTCGGAAAACTTCGGAACCAATCCTTACCGGTAGCGACAGACAGTTGAATGTAGAGTTGGAAAAATAAACAGTTTTAGGTTAGCTAGCAATTTGTGATGTGACGAATGTATTTGCTAGGAAAATAAAGTGCTGTTTTTGTGTTTTGTAACCTCGTCTTGTTATTTTCACAAACCCACAAAGTCACAATATCAACTGATGCAATTAAAGTGAAGAACGACGTGTGTTCTTTTAATGTCAGGATGGCACATTAGCCATGGTAGCTCAAAGGGTAAGAGCGACTAGACGGAAACCAGGAGATCCGTGGTTCAAATCCCGGCCATGGCATTCAATTTTGCATGTTGACTCCATCAAAAACCTTAGCCTATATATGGCTAGTGTGGAGAAATGATTAATTTCCATCAATCAACTAAAAATAATAAGAGTTAAATAATGAAGCCTGGAACTTAAGTACTTACGATAGTAAGTCGCCACAAACGGTTTAACTCGGATGCGAGAGCCCCTAGTGGTTTACCAGGGAAATATGAGTCAAATGGAGAATTGAATGTCAGGATGGCACGTTGGCCATGGTAGCTCAAAGGGTATGAGCAACTGGACGGAAACCAGGAGATCCGTGGTTCAAATCCCGGCCATGGCATTCAATTTTTCATGTTGACTATCTATCAAAAACCTTAGCCTATATACGGCTAGTGTGGAGAAATGATTAATTTCCATCAATTAACTAAAAAAAAGTGTCTTCTTTTATTGGGTCATTTCTGATATTCAAGAGGCAGTTGAGAGTATGGATTTTGTTTCCTGTGAATCGACAAGTAAGCATTAAAAGGTTGAGCCTCTGAAAATTAAAACTAAAAATGTTGGTTGGTTGGTTGCTAATGCTCATGGATTTGGAGAATTTTCATTTTCCTTCTGGCCTCCCAATAACGTGTGACTAGTGCTGTCAGTTCTCCATCTGTATTTGTCAGGGCACTACACTGGGGCAGATGATTTCCGTCCATCAATGAGTTCGGATCCCTACACAGTGTGCAGGTCGGGGATTCAAAAATATTAATCCTGTGTAGATGAGCAGCAAAATAGTCGTGGCCAGTAATCAGTCGGAAGATGGCAACAGTACTGCTTCTTGGGTAGTCTGGGATCGGACTTTTACTTCCTTGTAGAATTTTCCATTGCTTGTTCGTACTTTTTTATTTGCATTCTTCTTTCCAGAATAAGTTGATTCTATTGTTTATATGCAGTTATGATGTGTGGAATGAGGTTTTTTGTTGGCAGCTTTTATTTTATTTGTGTTCTTTTTTTTGCCAAGGAATCTGCAATTTCATTGCCTGTAATTCCACAGTGGAATGGAATCCACTGGAAGTGTATTTCTTTTTATAGACGTTGTAGTATTCGTTATGAACTGTAAATTTCAAGTATTATATTGCTGTTAGGGTACAGTGAGGATAGGGCTTGAAGTGCTGATTTAGAATTGCTTGGAATCACTGCTTTAGAGAAAGAGTTCACATGGTTGAAGAGTTGTTTCAGCGAGGTGTTAATTGCTTCTATTTCTCCATCATAGTGGGTTGCTAGTGTGCCCAAACAGATGTAAAAATTGAATATTTTACTATGTATTCCTGCTCCACCATTACTTTCTTTGTCAAATAGGTAGCCGTCTGTGTATATGTGTAGCCATGAGTCTTGTGGATAATAACTTTCAATTGTTTCTAGAGCTAGTATTTTTAAGTGTTTCTGCACTTACACCCCTTTTTCACTCTATATTTTGCAGAATGTTTACGCTGCTGTTTATTTTAGGTTCTGATAGAGCGCAGATTGGAAGTGGGAGATGTTCAATTTTGTTTTTGTCTTCAAGGTTGTATTTTCTCTGTAGGTTACAGGCTTTCTGCATAAATCCTTCATGTGTTTTTAAGGTCCTTTCTCTGCTTTTGTAGTTCTTCCAGTGAGTATTAAAGGGGAGCCTTTGTAGGTTTTCATTTAAGAGGAGATTCTGTTTTTCCATTTCATATTTACTTGGCAAGTTATTTGTAGCAATTTGCATTGCAGTAATTGGTGTTGATTTGACTGCTCCCATTATTAGTCTGAGTGCTTGCTTCTGTAATGTTTCAAGTTGTGCTAGTTTGCTTTGACTTGCTGTAAGTATCACCTCGCTTCCATACAGGAGTGCCTGTTTGATATAACTTTTATAGGTGGTGTTGAGTGTATTGTCAGAGGACCCCCATTTGCTGCCAGCTAGTCTTTTGAGTGTTGTTAATCTCTGAGTGGTCTTTTCTATGGTTTCATTAATGTGGGTTTTCCAAGATAATTTAGAATCGAGTGCCTAGATATTTATAATTTTCTGTTTCTGTTAGTTGATTACCATTTAGGGTTATTTTGATAAGCGGTTTTGTGTGGCAAAGTATGAACACCTGGTATTTTGTTTTGGATAAGTTCACAGTCATTTCGTTTTCTGAACACCAGTTATGTAGTTCTTCCAATGCCTTGTTCATCTGTTGTGGCAGCTTATTCAGTTCTTTGTTACTAACTGATGTCCAGATTACTATGTCATCTGCATACATGGCACATTTAATATTCTCTATTTTGTTTAGTTTTTGTGGTAAGTCATTTGTCATAATATTAAATAAAGTAGAACTTGACACAGATCCTTGGGGTACTCCTCTATGTGTTTGTTTTGATTCTGATGTAGAATTATCAAAGGTAATTGTGCAGAATCTTTGAATAAGAAAATTATAAAATCATTTTAACATTTTGTTTTCTACTCCAATTTTTATCATTTTCTGTAATAGTTTTAATCGAGGTAGAGTGTCATATGCATTTTTCAAGTCAACATAAACAGCAAGTACTGATCTTCGTTTATCTAAATTATCTTTGATGTCTTGGCTTAATGTATCTATCTGTTGAATTGTGGACCGGTGTTTTCTAAATGCTGCTTGTGATGGTGAAAAGAGATTTTGTGTCTCCAGGTACCAATTTAAGCGAGCACAAATCATTCTCTCCATTAATTTAGCTAGAACACTGGTCAATGAGATGGGTCTGTAGCTGTCTAGTTTGTTTGATGGTTTCTTTGGCTTTAGTATTGGTATAATGATGGCTTTCTTCCATATTGTGGGAACTGTTGAAATCCAGGACTTGTTGATTGGTTCGAGAAGCATATTTATTGCATATGGGCCGAGATGTTTGATCATTTCTCCAGTTATCTTGTCAGGTCCAGGGCTCTTGTGTGGTTTTAGTTGTGGTATTACTGACCCTAATTCTTGAGGTTCAAAGTTCTTTTGAAATATTTCATGCATGTTTTTGGTTTGAAAGTGCTGTTTTATGTTGATTTTTTGTAATTTATCTTCTCTCTTTTTTTGTTTTGAGGTTGGTTGTTAAGCTGTATACATCTTTTTTAAGGAGTCTGCAATCTTAGTGTTGTCTGTCAATACTTGGTTTTGGAGAATAATGGGTTCCTTCTTGTTGTACTTACAGTGAATTTGTGTAGAAAAATGTTTGTGATCGCATAATTGAGGATGCTGGATGTCGATTTCAATCTCTAAGTTATCTCGATGCAGCCAAGTTCTTAAACAGTAAATTATTTGGTAGTTTTCTGTATCATTTTTCTGAATATGAACTTGAAACTGTTGTTGAAACAGTACTGAACAAGAAAATGCTGAAGACGGAGCCCAGCATTCTGTATGCAAGGCCTGATTTTAGAAATATTGATGGAGCGGTACAGCTGCTGCAATATATAATCTCAAACTGCTTGCAAGATTCATTTTCTGAAGTTACCATTTTGCTGAAAATTTTAGTTACAACACCAATGACCACTGCAGAGCCAAAAGGATGTTTTTCGTGCTTAAAATGCATAAAAACATTTCTGAGATATACCATGTCTCAAGAATGCCTTAATGTCCTAGCAAAGTTGTCAACGCAGAAGAGCACTGCCTCTAAGATGGAGGATTTTAACACCAGAGTCATTGATAAGTTTTGCGATAGAAAGCGTCGCATAGACTTTATACGTCAACATTCAGTAAGACCGTAAGTATTTTTTTAACAATAGGCAGCTTTATAGCACACTCCTAATTTTATCCACCAGCTGCCGCTGGATGAAACATGAGTTCATTCTTTCACTTCATCACAGCATGCTGTTCCATGTGGACGTTCACACTGTTGTCCGCCATCTTGAATAACGTTCTATCCATAAGCACAGCAGATAATCTCCATGTACCAGTAAAAGGACACAGGTGCTACAAATGTGTAGTGTTTAACGCCCGCTTTTACTACATACGGCACTGCAGGCGGTGACACCAGGTGCTACAATATACTGCATACAAAACCTCCACGTAAGGCGTCCATTTAAACCTTAAAAAAATTCCCGAATTGACTTGAACGATCCACTTATTTTGACTATGTTAGTAAAGGTATCTTGCCTTATGTACGTCTGGATTGATGTATTTGCAACTTTTCAGAATAACATGTTGGAATCTCCCATTTCAGTAGTCAACAGTGCATGATGTTTAACTAAGTGCTTTATCCTCAACATAAGTAAGGACTTACTCAGACTTTCAGGACTTAGTGGTCTACAGTGAAACCACTAGAAACTGAATTTTGTATATTTAACCCTGGATTGGGTTTAAATTAGTGCCGGTTTGCAAGAGATCGGTGTTGGTTGATTTTTTCATTTGGTCCTAACATTGAGCAGAGCTCTAGGACACTGAACACATCATATAGAAAACAACCCTACCAAATCAACATAAATCATTTTAACTACTACCACTATACATCAATACATGACATTTCTATTTTTTAAGATTTATTAATATTAATCTTAATTTTACGCAACTACTCATCTAAGAAAAATAAGTAAACGATCTATTTATGGTGATAATACATTAAACCAAATAAAATGATATATTACATTCCCCTTAGAGTACAGGACATTTTAATAGTCATCCATAAATTCCTGTATTGAGTAATAGATAGTTTTAATGAGCAGACTTATACTTCTCTATTTTCCCTGAAGTTTGGTATTGTGATTCAGCATATAATACATGTATAGGTGCATTCCCAGACATATATACAGCCACTGTTTCTATGTAAACATGTATGCTATCTATTTGAATTGCTTCACTGTTACTACTGCTTTTTACGTTTTTTAAAAGACTTAATTTCTGTCCTGATATTATGTTGTAATTCTTCTTATGTCTGTAGATTGGTTTTCTATAAGTTATTTTTCATATTACCTCGTAAATAAGTAACAGATGGATGGCTCAGGCGGTTTCATCTGTGGCCCGCTTTCGGGAGGTGTCAGTTCAATTTCTGTAGCCAACCTTCCAGACCCATGTGTTTCTTGGGGCTTTACCTGGAAATCTGGGTGAATGCTGGGTAGGCTAATTACATCCCCTAACTTCCTGTACCTCCATTTCATCTCCATTATCATTTTACATCATCTCTCATCTGGTGGACTTTTTCAGGGTAGATGTGTCATCAGGTGTCTCAGCGCTGTTGTGCCTCCATGGGTCAGCTTCTCTGTCTGCTCATACTTCATTCTTCCTCCTGGGGATGCTCCACTTGGGGCCTAGGTAGAATAAATCACAGGTTTCGGTGCCAAATCCCCTCTGTAGTAATCCTAATCATAAATAAGTATCCCATGCTGTAACATCAGGGGACCAAGCTGGCTTTAAACACTTATTAATGATTCTGTCAAAGATTGCTGCAATAAATTAATGACTCATCAGCTGTATGCATGCGTCAGTGTCTTGCTGGAAATATCCGGACTGACATTTCATTTACTGTGCACCTTACTGACATTTTAACATACAAGGGATATTCATCTACAAAATTTCCTTTATCTGTTGTCTAAGATCAGTTGTGTTGTGATCATGGCGCTGAATTAGATTTTCTCCTGGGTATCTCCAGTTTTCCCCACCATCTCTTTCTACCAGTGGTCCATCTTCATCGCATGTATCATCAGTGTCACTGCCTACATTGCTGTATGTAGCAAAGGCAGGTGTTAAACACTACACATTTCGTTTTAACAGTTGTTTTGTGATGCAACATGACCTTGTAAATGAAACCATTCTTCGTCAATGAACAGTATTAGTCATGGAATGATTGTTCCACCAAAACAGTTTTACACAAATTTACCTGAGTGGTGAGCACTTATTAGTAATTTCTAGACAACAGTAACCGTGTATGGTTTGAGTTTTAACAGTTTTGTTGTTTTTAATGCTAAAACCTATGAAATGCCAGTTTCTTGTATTAAGCACCTAAGAGATTTTTGTGATTACTATTGTAAACTTTTGCAGATTATGTATAAATTTTACTGCCTAAGCACATGAGTTTTTACGTTTCCTTTGCTATCATAATGACCTTGTGTCCTTGAATTCATTTAGAAGCAAATTTAGAGATGGGCTACAATTGCTATAGATGTATATGTCGGCTGTAAATCAAGAATCAGTGGGCTAGCAGACAACTTTGTTTCTATCTCTGTGTATATGGTCATTGATGAACCTTCGGAATTCAAAAAATGTGTTGCATCACTTGTTTCAAATGTTTCCATTCTTTCTCATTAGGAACAGATTTGTGAAGTAAATTGTTAAAATGACTGTCACTTATACCTCCCATTTCTAATTCATCATGTCTGCTGTGATAATCTAATTGCTCTACCCTCAAGATGGATTTGAGTCAAACTTTAACTTTCAGGACACTTCATCCATCACAAGACCAGTTTGGAATGACGTTTATACATTTAATACTGGATTTAGTGTTAAATTAATGGGAGTTTGTCAGATATGTTGAACACATTCGTGCCCCCTTTCTTTAGTAACTTCTTTAAATTTTGAGTATACTAATTCTCGCACTCCAGTGACCTTGAACATCCATCCGACCAAGGTCCTGGCTGGCTATATAAAGCCAGAAGGTTTTTGCTGCATGCCCACCCTTTAAGTGTTTTACCACAGGTAGGGATTTTTATTTCAGGATATTGTAAGTTAGATTGTTGGTTCTTAGGAATAATTTTGATGCAAGGTTACATAAACAATATGTTCCTCGAAGTGTAGGAAAGGATGCGGAACCTTATGCACCCCGTTGTTCTATTTCATAAATTTAAATTTGGTTGATTTTGATGACAAGTACCTTAGAATAATTATGTGGAGCTAGCTTAATCTACTGTAAGGCTTATTTCCTGGATTATCTCTGGTGCCTGCAAGCCATGCAGGGTACCTGGAACAGTCTGAATCGGGGTCTAGTGGGGTCATAATCTCCCAATGATCTAACAAGAGTGCTTTAATGAGTACAATCACTGCAGGTAACCTCCAACACATTGATAAATCCTTATTTTCCTAATAAATCATTTCTGTTAATTACTTCAAATTCCTCACTACTACATGTCCACTCATCACTATCAAAATACCAAATATCTCTTTCTGAAGATTATTGATTTTCCGTTACAATCGTTACTCCTCTATTAATTTTATGACTGGCCTATTTACTGCTACGTCATCACATTACGTAATACAATATTTACTACGGCCAATCACAAAATTACACATATTTTTACACATTAAAACTAAAAACTTTTCGTGTTTCTATATCAACCAAGTTTATTAATTTTCTTCTTATTAGCAAACATTCATCAGTATTTTTTTATATTGTCATTACATGGCCCTCTAATAGTCAGATCATAAAACAAGAATTTGCAACTGGATATTCACAAAATGTTCTAACATATTGTTACAAGTGTTAAATGACATTAGTCACGCAGAGTATAAGCAGTAATATTTAGTATACAAAAACAGAAGCTAACAACATTGGAGCAATAAAAATAATACAATAGAATATAATTATTTTGCTATTTATCGTAAAAGTGTTGTGACTTTGTGGGTTCGTAGAATTAAAGCTCCAATTTGCCGAAATTCTAAATGTTCTTTATTTGTGTAGAAATACACTCCGTAGCAGCAAAATTACATCACATATCACAACACAAGGTTGATGACAATAACAAACAGCATTTAGTTTACAACAACACTCTCAGCTGTCCTCTGCTTACCACTCGCAACTCACCCACTCTTGGCGAGTAGGCACTGCCTTAAATACCTCATTCCTAAATTCGAGATATTTCCAGAGCAATAAAGAAACCGAATAATCACGATATTACCAGAAATTTCCATTTATCTCAGTTTTTTTGTTTCGGTAGGTATTTTATCTCAAACGCTATGTTTATCTGCTTATACAAGTTAGTTATCTACGTGAAGCCTATCCGTGTGTTGTCTTTATCTGCAGTCTCTTTTCTGTACACAAACTGCACTTCTCTCTCGGCAACGAAACTTCCGTGGTTTTTCGCCGCGTCTCTGCTCCCTCCTCAAAGCTGGTCGTCCCGAACAGCACCATCGTAGCGGGCCAGACGGTCCATGTGTACCACCAATATCTACCCTCGGGGCACCTTCTGCATGCGGTAGACCACGTCTTTAATCCTCTTCACCACCCGGTACGGTCCTTGCCACAGCTTTTGAAGCTTCGGGCAGTCCCTTGGTCCGGGTAGGGCGATACGACCAGACTAGGTTCTCTGCTGGAACCCTTGGCTGTTCGCTTGCCTGTCGTATCGGGTCTTCATGTGGTCGCTCGCCTTCTGGATGTTCTGATGAGCCATCTCATTCATGTGGAGATGGTCCACCAGGTTCTCCACATACTCGGTTGCTGGCTGTTTAGCGTCCGGGGGGCTTCCGAAAGCCAGATCACAGGGGAGGCGCAACTCTCGGCCGAACATTAAGCTGGCTGGCGTCATCCCAATGGTATCGTGTGTAGACGAGCGGTAGGTCAGCAAGAACAGTGGCACCCTGACATCCAGTCTCGCTGATGGCTGGCCAAGACCTTCCCCAGGTGCTCTTCTAAGATCTTGATGTATCTCTCTACCATGCCGTCCGATTGTGGATGTAGGTGTGTTGTGCGGGTCTTGTTCACCCCAAGTCTTTCTAGTACCTCCTTCATCAGTTTGGATTCAAAATTGGTGCCCTGGTCGCTGTGGAGCTCTAACGGCACCATAAATTGGCAGAGCACTTGCAGCACGAGGCAGTCGGTGATGGTCTTCGGCTCCTGGTTCGGAATGGCATACACCTACGGCCACTTGGTGAAGTAGTCCGCGACCACCATCAAGTACTTGTTGCCTCGGTCGGACACTGGAAATGGTCCAGCTATGTCGACGGCGATCCTTTCGAGTGGCGCTCCGACGTTGTACTGCCGTATGCGACCCCGGCTTCTAGTCTGGGAACCGCGACTCGCCGCGCACACATGACATTGACGGCACCCTCTCTCAGCGTCTGCTCGGAGCCTCAGCCAGTAGTAGCGCTGTCGGAGTTTGTCGATCGTTCGGTTTGCTCCCAGGTGTCCTCCTGAAGTACCGGCGTGCACTTCCTCCAAGACTTCCGGGACCTTGGTTTGGGGAAGTACCGACTGTTCTCTGTACGTCTTCCCATCAGGCAATTCCCATACTCGGAACAGCACGCCCTCTCTTGTCTTCAGTGAGTCCAATTGGGCCCAGTACGACTTGTAGGTGGCGCTTCTCGGTGCAATGTCCTCCCAGGTTGGTCTTGTCCGTGCCTCCAATTATCTCAAGAGTGGCCCCAAGTCTGCGTCTGCCAGCTGCTCCCTACTCAGGCCTGCACTATCCTAGCCTTCAGCAGGCACGGCCGTAACTACCCGAACTACTGGCGCTCCTTCTCTTCCACTCTTATGCATTGTCCCCACTCCTCTGGGCAGGGTTTCGGGACATGGTGTCTGCGTTACCGTGGCTCTTCCCTCTAAGATGTTCAGAGGTGAAGTCATATTCCTGCAGCTTCTGGACCCAACGTGCTGTCTGGCCTTCCAGGTTCTTAAAGCTCAATAGCCAGGTTAGGGCGGAATGGTCAGTCCTCAGGTGGAATGGCTGACCGTACAGGTACTTGTGGAAGTGCTCCAATGTCTTTACTACCGCCAGTAACTCTCGCCAGGTGACACAGTAGTTCTTCTCTGCCTTGGACAGCGTCTTGCTGTAGTAGGTTATTACCCGCTCATGGCCGTCCTGGATTTACGATAGGACGCCTCCAACGCAATGGTCGCTGGCGTCGATGTCCACAATGAAAGCGCCACCTGATTGTGGAAATCCCAAAACAGGAACACTGCACAGGGTCTCCTTCAGGTGCTGGAAAGCGCCTTCGGCGTCATCCGTCCACACATTCTGTTGGTGTTCCTCTGTCAGGCGTGTGAGGGGTTTGGCGATCTTTGAGAACCCCTTGATAAAATGGCGGTAGTAACTGCACAGCCCCAGGAAACTGCGCAATTCTCGCTTATTCCTTGGGCGAGGCCAATCTCTCAAACCCGGGTTTTCTCCGGGTCTGTGGCCACTCCGGTTGGTAAGACTATGTGGCCCAAGTAGTTAACCTTCTTGTGGAACAGCAGGCACTTCTTCGCGTTCAGCTTCAACTTAGTTGCCTGCAGTCTCTGTAGCACCTTACTCAGGTTTTCCAGATGGTTTTCCAAGGTCTTACCGATGATGATGATGTCGTCCAGGTATAGCAGATAGGTGTCATAAGTCAGTCCTCTCATTACTGACTTCTGCGGTGCCGTATGTAGTAAAAGCCGACGTTAAACACTACACATTTCATTTCTGACTGTATTAGGCGTTGAAATGTGGCTGGTATGTTGCAGAGTCCAAAAGGCATAACTGTGAACCGCCAAAGCCCTTGGCTTGTTGAGAATGCAGTATTCTCCTTGTCTCTCGGGTCCAGAGCCACCTGCCAGTAGCCCGACCTCAGATCCAGGGTCAAGAACCACTGCGCACCAGCAAGCATGTCCAGAGTGTCGTCAATCCGGGGTAGGGTGAAGCAGTCCTACCGGGTGACAGCGTTCAGCTTCCTGTAGTCCACGCAGAAGAATAGCTCGCCATTCTTCTTTGTCACCAGAACTATAGGAGAACACCAAGGGCTGTCAGACTCTTCATTCACTCCCCTGGATTTCATGTGCTCTAGCATATCCCGTACCACCGCTTGTTTCGCCAACGGAACGCGTCTAGGTGGTTGTTGAATAGGCCAGGCGTCTCCGGTGTCAATGCAGTGAAGCACTTTATCCGTGCGGCCGTAGTCACTGTTGCCTTGGCTGAAGACGCTCTGATGTCGTCTCAGTAGTTGTCGAAATTTCTCCAGCTGTTTTGCGGTCAGGTGGTTGGCCGCACTCTCCAGATAGATAAGTTGATGATATTTTTGCCATTGCTCCAAACAAATTCATACAAGATTCCTTAAAACTATTTAACATACAGAATAGAGCAATAAAGTTCACAATAGAGATAGAAAAAGATGGCTACTTACCTTACTTAGATTTGAAGATAATCCATGAATTAAATAACATACCTTTGGGCATCTAGTGGAAGCCAACACAAACAGATAATTGCATCAAGAATGATAGCTACAACCCTACACCCCACAAACATGTAGTTTTGGACAGCTTAGCATATAGACTAGTCAACATCCCATTGAAAAAGAATGAATACAAAAAAGAATATAACCAAATGATTAACATAGCTGCAATTAATGGATACAGTAAACAATAGAAAAGAAAATTTGGAAATTCAAGAAACAGAAACACATATTGGATACCACAAAATTAAGAGAATCAAAAACTGAGACACAGGTCAGGAAATTCAATCTCACCCCAGAGTGCATCACAAATTCAACAAGATATTCAAGAAGTACATCAACCTAGCCACAATAAATAAATTCAGTTTAAAAAACTTATTATGCAACAACCTGAAAGACCCAGTACCTGAAAACAAGAAATCAGGTATATACAAAATCAACTGCTCAGACTGCAATAAGTTCTACATAGGAAAAACCAAAAGAAGTTTACATATTAGATTACAGGAACATATGAAATGTGTGAAATACAAACAAATAGAAAAATCAGCAATAGCCCACCATTTCTGTTCTACCAATCATGAAATTGTGCAAAATATAAAACTAATAAAGCCAGCCAGTAATGTAGCCGAACTCGATGTTTGGGAAAAGTTGCTAATTATAAAAAACAAACAGTATACTTTAAATTTCTTATTTCCGCCTGAAAACTCTTTTTGGAAGTTCATCTCACAGATAACAGATGCCGCCACAGACAACTAGCTCACTTCAGGAAACCACGGATCCAACCAGTGGGATAACTCCTGATGATAGGGAGAAACTGTTCTCCGAAACATGTGCAGGTAAGGATAATTCAAGTGATGTTTGTGTTTGAATTACCGACTCATTACTATCAAATGTTAAATACATCACTGATTCTAACCTTTTGCTTCAAATAGTAAATGAATGTCATATTATGATTACAGGTCCCCAAAATTTAAGATATGGATACTTCCGCTATGGATTTCATTCCGCTTTGGAATTTCTGGGAATGAGCAAGTGGGTATGCTAGACATAAAGGGTTACAAAACTGCTCAAAGAATAAAATAAAGTATCCCCTATGAAACAGGTAAATTAAAAACATTTACACAAACAATTATGACAAATACCTTACTTCCTCTGAAAAACTTTATTGGAAGGATTTCCAAAATAAACTTAAAACAGTTAAATTTAAAGGGAGTCGATTAATGACACTAAACAACACTTACTTTTAAATTTGTTTAGTGCCATTAATTGACTTCCTTTAAATTTAATTTATCATAACAACAGTGTTTTCAACATTTCCAAGTAAGGAATTAAAACAGTTACCTATTTACTTCAAAAATCATATGTTGCAATGCCAGATTAATCAAAGGCCATGATTGTCTGAGTGCATACTTGTTTAACATTGGATTACGACTTCCCCAGAGTGGTTTTTGTGTGACAAAGATGACTTAAAGAACATCGGTCACCTAACTGAACCTGAAATTCTCAAACATTGTAATCTATACTTTAAGTACTGGGAAGCAGAAGAAGAATCATTTTTATCAAATTCTGAGCATTAGATACACACACAAACATTTAGTTTGCAACAAATGTGCTATTATTAAACTATGATGAACTACTGTTCAATGTAAAACAAAGTAAAAGTTGGAAATGGAATTAACATATGGATATCACAATTACATGTACCGAATCCGGTACAAATTGTTCTTGAGATCCAAATAAATAAAGAACTACACAAATATAATTATTTGTAACAGAAATTTCACTTATCTTTAACGAGAATAATGTAAATTTAGTGTACATTTATTTATTTTCAATTAATAAGAAAATTTACATCATTTTTATATTTGTGTAGTATTTGTAACTTCACTTTTACTAGCTTCATTTTTTACATAAATGAACAACTACTTAGGAGAAAAGTAAAAGTCATGCAACCAAAGCTTAGCTTTTCCTGCTTTGCATTAAGACATTTAAAATTTCTGCTTATCCAAAATGTTTTAAGAACAGCATAATTTGTCTACTTTTATTCGCTTTTGTGATTAGGTTATCTTCTAGGGCAATCCAGCACACAGAAAGCAAATGTTTATAATACAGAATAGGGCCAATTAAATTATTTGTGGTGTTGGGCCCCATTATTCTTGTAGGTCCTTATTTGAAACACATAAGTGCTGACCCATTCTGGTGAATACATACCTTCCTGTTCTTTTAGTAACATCCTCCAGTGTTAAGTCATATAAAAAACGACATAAGTGAAATAATTCTCCAATGAATAGAGCCTAGAGATACTAGCATTTACCTTTCAGAATATGCAAAAACCATGGAAAAAAATCTTATACGATAACTCCCTGTTATAGATTTTCAAAGTCACGAGCTCTTGAAAGTGAGATAGATATGCTAGCACCTATGCTACAGAGTGGGGTACATATATTCTCTGTGAATCTATCCTACATATAATTATAATAACTTCACAACAAAGCTTGGTGTGCATGAACACAGAATGAGAAATTGAGGCAAACTCCACAGACCAGCAAACAGCTTAAAATTGTGAGAAAGATGTTACGCTACCAAAATTAAAATTTAAAATAATCTTCCATGTACAAAAGTGAATCGAGAATATATTGACACATTGCTTCACTCACACTGTTTATTCACAGGACATGTTTCAAGAGCTCTTGCTCCTATCATCAGCTGATACTCGATTAGTGTAAGTTGTAGTGGTTTCCTCTTTCTCCGTATTGTCAATAGATGGCATGATGTACTTGTCAAAGATCATGATTATTATTATTATTATTATTATTATTATTATTATTATTATTATTATTATTATTATTATTATTATTATTATTATTATTATTATTATTATTATTATTATTATTATTATTATTATTATTATTATTATTATTATTATTATTATTATTATTATTATTATTATTATTATTATTATTATTATTATTATTATTATTATTATTATTATTATTATTATTATTATTATTATTATTATTATTATTATTATTATTATTATTATTATTATTATTATTATTATTATTATTATTATTATTATTATTATTATTATTATTATTATTATTATTATTATTATTATTATTATTATTATTATTATTATTATTATTATTATTATTATTATTATTATTATTATTATTATTATTATGATTATTATTATTATGATTATTATTATTATGATTATTATTATTATGATTATTATTATTATGATTATTATTATTATGATTATGATTATTATGATTATGATTATTATGATTATGATTATTATGATTATGATTATTATTATTATGATTATTATTATTATTATTATTATTATTATTATTATTATTATTATTATTATTATTATTATTATTATTATTATTATTATTATTATTATTATTATTATTATTATTATTATTATTATTATTATTATTATTATTATTATTATTATTATTATTATTATTATTATTATTATTATTATTATTATTATTATTATTATTATTATTATTATTATTATTATTATTATTATTATTATTATTATTATTATTATTATTATTATTATTATTATTATTATTATTATTATTATTATTATTATTATTATTATTATTATTATTATTATTATTATTATTATCATTATTATTAAAGCTTTGAAGTTAAAGGGAATTGTTGCAAAGGTATCGGAATGGTAAAATTCTTTCTAGTTCAACATTTTTCTGTATTCAGTTATTAAGTTTACTATGCAGTATTCCTGTTTACAGCATCGCTAGTTTATTATAATAAATAGAAAATCTGTAGGAAGGATTTCTCTGTATTCATATATTTCAGAGGAACAATTTGTCTTCGTGACGTTATTCCACATCAACATAACTGTACGACATTAAAGTGCACCTTTACCCAGTATGTTTATTTAATGTCCCTGCAATTCATGTTCTTAATTTTTTATTCAAAAGCCTGAATGTCATATATCCTATATACAGCATGGCTGGCATCTTCATGGCGTCACTTGTTGGTTGTGTTATAGGTATCTCAACTGCTAACGGTTAACACATACACAGCTACGCAGGTAATAATATATTTTAAATGCATATTATTTTAACTTTGTTGGTAACAGTATCTTGTCTTATGTACTTACGAACTGATATATGTTGCAAATTTTCCAAATTCAAGTGCCAACAAAGCATTGTGTTTAGCTAAGTGCTTGAGTAAAGAAAGTAAATGACTTAGACTTTCAGAACATAGTGATCCACAGTAAGTCACTGGGAACTGAAATTTGTATATTTAATCCTGGATTGGGCTTAAATTCCTATGTGTTTGTGGGAGCCTCAATCCTAAGCTTTGTGTTTAGCATATTATACATAGAGAGGTCCATCCCTAAACATATACATTACAATGGTTCTTGTTTACATGGAGAGAGTTGACAAAACTTCATCTGTGGTTTTATGTAAGTGAACAGCAAGGCTGTGACATAGATAGCTGATGCTAAATGTGACATTCCTAAACTTTCAATACATAGCCAATTATAAATATACAGAGCAGAAATTCTTTCTTCCTTTTCTTTTTGTCTGCCGCTTCATCCTATACTGTGATGCTCTACACAGTTAATATACTTGACCAGGTTTCTCATTATGACATTGCAGTAAAGTTATATAACATCTCATGACATAATGCTCAAAGAAATGTCAACAATATCGCCATTGCTGATTTGAATGTAAAGAAGTTCATTTCGTTTAATGTCTCTTGATGTTTTTATAAGATATATTGTTACAACTAGAGCACCTGGCTTTGTTGTAGATCTGAAATCTAGGTGCAATTTTCATCCTAAAATGGGGCCTGTTTGGGTTATGTCCCATAGCTTTATGATATGGTATTGATATGATTGAAGGTTGTTATTGTTTGGATGTGTAGATGTTTGAATGTTTCATTAGTGTGGATAGTAGCACCTTCTCTGTAGAGGCATTGCACAAATCTAACATTCAACTTAAAACCATACAGACGATATAGCTAGATGCGGCTCTGGGCGAATTGCTTAGGTGACTCAGAAAATTGGCTAACCTCTATTTCTAAAATCTTTATACTGCCATATGATCAATGCAGCAGGTTTAAAGTAGGCTAATGATTGTGTAGGAATTCATAATTAGGACAATATTTAGTGACTGATAAACTTCCAGTGAGAGGAAAAACAGAAAACAAAATTTACAATACTGCAATACAAACAAAAGGAAGGTGCTACTGCTTAATGCTTCACTTACTAGTTAATTAAAATAAGACTCACCTTACTGCTTATATATCAAGTCGGGTTTTCTTTTCTTCATCCTCATGAAAGCATCTATGGTGTCTTCATAGAAGGGCCAAGTTTTGATCAGTTCACTGAGTATGTCCTTATGAATGTAAATCGTGGCAAATGATGTTATCTTCTATTGCCTAAGCTGTTTCGGAGATCGGTTTTTATTCTCTTTAGGTATGAAAGACCTCGTTCTGCAGAACAACTAGTTGACGGTATACTAAGAACGAGGCTAAACAGTGTGTATGCATCACTAAAGGCATCAACTGTATTATTATCTGTTAAAGACCTCATTCAATGTATATTCATTGTTATATTTTATGTATATTATATTTGTGTTCTGTATTATTGTTTTAAACAAAATTGTTAAATTTGGGGCATTCTTCGTAATATATGGAAATTTATTGTTAATGAGTTTATTTAGTTATTTTCCATATAGTTCAAAGAAGGGCATTTGTAACAGTAGTTTCGATTCATATTTAGGAAAGGTGTGAACGATTTATAAATTTATAAAAAAAAAATGTTTAAAACTATGTGTAATTTTGTGATTGGCCATAGTAATAATTGTATTATGTAATATGGTGACGTAGCAGTAAATTTGCCAATGATAAAAGTAATATAGGAGTAGTGATAGTAACGGAAAATCAATAATCTTCAAAAAGAGGAGATATTCTGTAATCTTGATAGTGATGACTGGACGTGCAGGGGTGAGAAATTTTATGTAAGTAACGGAAAATATTTATTAAGGAAGTAAGGATTTATCGATATGCTGCAGGTAACCTGCTATGATTGACTAGGAAAGAAAGTTCAAGTAAAATGTAATCCAGATTATACAATTAAATTATATATTACAAAATTGGATTTATCTAAAATTTTATTTGTCACTAGAAACCACACCTGAAAACGAGAGATGTCATGACCATTATTTAATCAAATTCAATAATCAAGAAACAATTCCAACTACAGCGAAGTAACCCTGTTACATCTGGCTTCCCGACTTTGTTCTTCGAAAGAGTCAAGGTGCATCCTAATCTGCTACGAATAGAGAAACGGGTTACAACCTTAAGAAAGGGTTGGTAAGGTCCCACCACTACTTTAAAATGGCCGGTGACTGCAGATAGATCGCTCGTTTTTGAGGACCTACTAGGCAGTTTAATTAAACTTTTCTTAAGTTGAAGAATGAAGAGAACAGGTTTATGAAAGTCCATCTTGAGCTGAGATTAAAAAAGAGGAAGGATAGAGATACTATAAGAATTAGAGACAGTTAGCAAGTGCTGAAGAGTGCGATTAGCATGCGGCGGACCCGCAAAGGCACCTTGGCACCAGCTGAAAGCTGTTGGATATGGCCGCCTGCTCGTCTAAGCTGTTGATGACCTCACCGAAGTTTTTGCTGACTGTTGTGGTGTTCTCCCTGTAGCTTACATTTTTGTTTTTCAAATTTTACGTCCTCGAACATTAAGTCATATCAGACGGTGAATGAAATGGGTGAAATTATGCTCAAATGTGTCCAGGGTCCATGGAGCTTAGAGCTACCCAACATTTGTCTGTAAGGATAAGGGAAAACCCTGGAAAAAACCTTATCCAGGTAACTCACCTTGACCGAGATTTGAACTTGAGACCTCTTGAACGTGCAGCAGACATGCTGCCATCTACGCTACCGAGGTGGGCATGTGTGTGTGTGTGTGTGTGTGTGTGTGTGTGTGTGTGTGTGTGTGTGTGTGTGTGTGTGTGGCTTCCCTGCCAAATGTAATCTCTGCATATGACTTTTTTCAAGTGGAGGAAGAATGCATTTACCCTCGGATTGGGTGTTTGGTTCTATAACGGAGTGAACTGATGGCAATACCCACTAAAAAGACCTCCACCGGTGAGTATTCAGGTGAGCAAGTGCAGCAGTACCTCTATTGCACCTGCGGATTCAGGGTGAGGGTACAAAGCCAGGCTGGGGCCTGGGTAGGGTGAGAAATAGGAGCCATGACACAAGCATAACCGAGGCGCTTGTGCCTTATTCTGTCTGCAGTTCTGCTGAGTCGTTCGTTGTACTAAATACCTGTGATGTCCTGAAACAAGGGACGAAATCGTTAGTGTGTCACGACCAACTAGAGTTCTGAGAATGGCGTCAAATTTTCCTAGGATATTTTGATGAATTAAATGTAATATGTAAGGTTTGCACTGTCAGATCTTAGTACTTTGGTTAAGGTTATCAAACAATCCATTTCTTAGATGCTGCGTTAGGAGAATATTAACATTTTTGGTGCTGGTGTACTGTTCTATATCTGTAGATTAATTAGTATTTATACACAATCTCATACTCTTTGTCCGTGTGACTTGCCCTAACCAATTTTGGAAGGACCGTCCTACCCTAGGACCGTCCTTCTTGCAGCAAGGACTTCAAGGGCCATTTGTAAAGTGTATAGGGTAAACCCAGAGTCATGATTACCTCAGGCAAAGTGTTCTGTTGAAAAGGGATAATGGTCATTTATGCGTGTCATATTGGGTGTTGTGGGTACCCAGATCTTGAATGAGGGGTTTGGGTTTATCCCTCTTTTTTCGTAAAGAATGAAGCTAGATAACTTAATGATGTCTTCAAGAATGTGCAGATTTAGTTTTACATGTAGCTGCAGTAGCATTGTGATTGTTCTTATAATTCTGCTTTGTAGCGTCTGTAGTCTGTTTATGTGCATTTTAGCAGCCTAGACACAGAAGGGTCCACATACGTTACAATTGGTCTAATCAATATTTCTTTGTTTCTGAATAAGGCAATATGACTATTGAGACCTGTAACCCAGCCCATGTTTTGTGATTTACTTTCATAGCAAAACCTATTCTCAAAGGTGGAACAGAACGCCATATGGAAGATAGGTCTTTGGGATAGCAGACTAAGAATCAAATACTAAGAAAATAAAACAAAAGTACTCTTATATTATTCCTGAAAAACACTACAAAAAAAAAAACTATTTGTTAAATCTTGTATTGGCTACTGTATGTAGAAACCAATTTTATGAAAAACCCATAGAAATTAGTTTTAACTAAAGAAGATACAATCAATTTGTTGTTTGACATGAAATTTTAAAGCGTACTGTTGGAACTGCCATATGATCGGAATTGTACATTCCCACATAAGTGACTCGTAATTGTATCTCTTTAGATAATGGTAGTCGTTATGACATCACCTCCACTCCTGCAACTGTCTTTGGTACGTGTTTGTGTTTAGACTCTTTTTCTCCTTGGCTCCGAGGTTCCGTAGTGATAAGATGTAAAATTGTAACAGTCAATAACGGCATGCCACTGCCCAAAGGAACTGTAGGTTAACATGTTTCTTTTGAGTTAATACGTGTGACATTCTTAATAACATATTCTTTATAGGGAATTACCTACAATATTGCAAACTTCTCCTACAAGCATGAGTTGCGTCTGAATTATCGACCCCTGTGCCCAACCCGGCCGCATGGTAACAAGTTAAGTGCAGAGGTTCTACTCCCATTAGTCTTGGACCCGTAGGACCAAGCACCCGGGCCTCCTTGTAGCCGGAAGCAATGGATACTCCTGCGCTCTTTCCATAGGGCAATACCTGATTTTTTAAAAAGCCCCCCCCTCGCTGAACACAATGTCAAGACGGAATGGAAGTGGATACGCCACTTACGCTCGTCAACCCCAAAGGGAAGACTACCGAAAAACTCGGTGGGGCCAAAGGTGTTCTAGCACACCTTCTACTAGCTCTGCAGCCTAGCACCTGGGACTTTTAGGCAAACCTCTACCACCTCCGAATGGCTGTAGCCTTGCCGGAAGTACCCAATTCCCCGTGGGTGTCAGGAACACACTGCCCCCTCAAGTCCAACCCAATCCAAACAACTTCCCTACGGGAGGGGCTCGGCAGTTCGGCCCGAGTTTCCCCTAGTAATGTCAGAGGTACCACGAGTGCTAAGGGTCTGCTCTCGTGGTACCTTTGACGTTACTAGAGGAACCTCAAGTCGAATTGCCGAGCCTCTCCCGTATGGGAGTTGTTCGGATTGGGTTGACTAATCCATGGCGAGGTTGTGACAACATAACATCTAATAAGTGTCCTCTAATTTCTGAGAGCAATAAACAAACACCACCTACGGCCATGTTCATATATAATTGTGCTCTACCGCTGCCTCTCTTAAACAATTATCACTAAACTCATTTAATGACAAAAATATTCTCAGCTTGATGCATTTCCAAACTTTCAGTGTGCTGCACTGACACAACAACCTCTACCAATGAAAATTCATATATCTCATATTGCTGTATCCATATTATTGTGCTTATAATACTTTTTTCCTCACAAAATATTTAAAAGTAACTATATGGGGAAACGGTATATTCCAACATTAATACCCGGAACAAATGATTGTAATAGAAACCAACCAATATTGCATGTTACCCTCACATGACCTTTTCTTCTCTTGGACAAACAATTCTTTATAGATATTCCTTCGTTTACTTCATGTTCATCAAGATAAATAATTACTACTTAACCTATTTTTATAGGTCGAAGGGAATTAGAAGTACAGCTAGCTTTAAGGAAAAGTCAAATCGTTCAAGATCACAGCCGTTTTAATGTGATTATATTCTCTCTGTATGGCCTGAATCAATTGAATGAGGTTGTTGGCAAAATGTAATTGTTGATTATAATGCCAGAAAAGAGTTAGGTATGCCAGTAAAGAAATAAACATGTTATGGACAATATGTAACTCAAATGTGGAGCAAATTGCAACAATGCAAAGAGATGAAATAGAATAAACATTTCGCAACTATAAATAGATATCAAAATGCAGTACAAAAAATTCCAATCATAGCCTAATAACAAAGGAAGAACTATTTGCCTATAATGAAATACTTGGTTTCAATGTCTTATTTTCTGCAAGATGAGGTTTGTTATAGAAATGTGAAAAGGACAAGCATATGGTAACAGTGAGACATCAAAGAAGTTTGTCAGCAGAAGAAAAGGATGCAGAATAGTTTGTAAAAGGTCCTGAAAGCTAATATGAAAAGATGATTTAACTGCTAATGGCTTGTATAATCTTGATGTAATTGATCTCTTTCACAAATGGCTTCATTTAAAATTATTACCTGCCAGGAACGACAGGGAATCTCTTGGGGATATACGACAGAGAGAATACATCATAAACTGCATGTTTGTAACACTTATGTAATTGGTCAATCACATCACAGTGACAGATTGCATTACCTACTTAATATTGCACTCAGAGGAAGGCACGTCTAGACAGAGAAATATTCTCTGTTGTTCCAAGGAACAATTTTATCAGCTGTCAGAATATACCGAGGATAAAGATACCACAAAAAGCTTCTTGACAACGCTACCAGTTATCCTTCTGAAGTGATGAGCTCTCTATTCTACCCAATATGACAGCACTTTTTCAGTCCATGGACCAGGTACATAATTATAGAAATGTCCTTTTGTCACTTTGCTGCACGAATGTGTTAATCACTCTACGGAGGATCTATTAAATGTGAGAAGCAATCCACTTATGTGAGTTCATTTTCAAAACAACAGAAGCCCAGGATACAATAGATAACGTAACTACATTAAAGAACTGGTGAATGCTGTGATCATCCGTTTATGCCAAGTTGGAGCTAATGATGTTAGAAAGCCAAGAGTCAAACAATTCAAAATCATTAATTGCAGACATCTACTATATTGAAATATTCCATAAATTTGTAGGACGAGTTGTTGGTAAGTGTTTGAATGACAGAAATTATGAGACAAATCAAATTTTAACACATGAAATAAATAAAAGCGTGCTGAAAGGTGCTGAGGAAGGGCATACGATGATGGCTCATGAATGCTCACATTGCTAGTGCTGACATATTCCTGAATGCAACAATCTGAAGCATGAGGCGACTGTGTAATAAAGCGTGTCGCCGTTGAGTACAATTATTCTGACAACTAACCATTCTGGACAAGCTTCATAGTGACACGAGAGTAACTGTACACAAAGGCTAAGAATTATGTGAAAATGAATGTATTTTGCAACTAATAATAGCAGGCCAAACATAGAACAGATGTAGTCAAATTAAAACAGTTGATGCCATAGCCAGGACTTGAACACGGATCACCTGGTCCCCTTCTGATTGCCCTAACCATTGAGCTACCGTGGCCAACGAGCCAGTATGCCATCAATTCTTCATGTTACTCACATTATCCCTCTAAAGCACTAGAAATTCTCACATAGGTACACATGAGACAACTCTAATGGTGACTTAAACACTTAATTACTTAAGAGGCCCGGGTTTCATTCCAGGCGACCGGAAAGTGAGATTTGTGGAGGACAACGCGTCGCTGGGGTGGATTTTCGCAGGGATCTCCGATTTTCATTGATGTAGCTGGTACATTCCTCACTACAACCTGTATCTAGGTTACTGATAATAAAGCAGTAAATGCAAATTGCTTTCAGGATACAATCTTCTCAAAAGACCCCCTCCCCAAACAAATGTATTTGGTTGTGATCATGCTTACATAATTTCTGTACCCTATGCAGGTTGTCAGGGCACAAGGTACTGTCATGAAGAATATGATACAATTACATGCAGTTCAAGGGCCACATAAACCTCTAGATCAGGTCAAATCGACTAGGTAGTACTGAGTCTCTTTAACATACAGAATTTGTCAAATACACAGTACAAGAGTTGCTGGAATGATATATTGTTGGAAATTATAGGCTTTTGCCGGAATAACTCTAAAGAATGAATGTGGCAATGCAACACATAGATCACAATGCATAACATAGATCTTAACTCTGGTGCAACATTATACAAGAATTAAGTTTCTTTAAGAGACAGCCCAAAGTTTACCTAAGATAATAGCATGTAATACACATAAATGTTCACGTAGACTTGGCTTCAGCGCCTGAAACAACTTGATAACTATGATCGACGTCACTTCAACACTTACTGCTATCCAAAAACATCACTCTTCACTTCCTGGTTTACTGACCAGTGCCTCAGTCATGTTTACTTTCTGGCCAGCTCATATCACCAGACCTAAGCTTCATGGCTGGCCAACACACATCTCCTTGAATCTGCAGCTACAATAGCAACACTTCTACACTGGAAAACTCTACAGTGAAGGATTTTTGGTGGATATTGACAAAAAGACAGAGGACAAACTCCCAACTCTACGATAGATAGTCAACATGAAAAATTCAATGCCATGGCCTGGATTTGAACCAAGGATCTCCTGGTTTCCGTCTAGTCGTTCTAACCCATTTAGCTACCATGGTCAACTGGCCATCACAACATTAAATTCTCCATTTGAATCCTATATTTCCCCGGTAGACCACTAGGGGCTCTCGCATCCGAGATACACTGTTTGTGGACTATCGTAAGTACTTGAGTCCCACGCTTCATCATTTAACTCTTATTATTTTAGTTAATTAATGGAAATTAATCGTTTCTTCATACTGGCTGTATATAGGCTAAGATCTTTGATAGGTAGATTAAACATAAAAAATTCAATGCCATGGCCGGGATTTACACCACACATCTCCTGGTTTGCGTCCACTCCTTCTAAGCCATTGATTTACCATGGTCAACCTGCCGTACCGACATTAAATTTTCCATTTAACTCGTATATTTCCCCGGTCATGGCATTGAATTTTTCATGTTGAATCTATCTATCAAAGATCTTAGCCTATACACTGCCAGTGTGAAGAAATGATTAATTTCCATCAATTAACTAAAATAATAAAAGTTAAATGATGAAGCCTGGGACTCACGTACTTACAATAGTAAGTCGCCACAAACGTTTTATCTTGGATGCGAGAGCCCCTAGTAGTCTACTGGGGAAATATACGAGTCAGATAGAGAATTTAATGTTGTGACGGCAAGTTGACCATTGTAGCCTAATGGGTTAGAGCAACTGGACGGAAACCAGGAGATCCGTGATTCTAATCGCAGCAAAGGCATTGAATTTTTCATGTTGACAATCAAAGATCTTAGCCTATATACGGCTAGTGTGAAAAATGGGTAATTTTCATCAATTAACTAAAATCCCAACTACACTCTCAGTGGGGTTGGCATTAATTCATAACATGCGTTTCTCTCCAAAAAGGGAGGAAGAATGTACTGTTCTAGTTGTTGGCAGCCAGTACTCACTTTTTCTGAAGATGTCCAAAAGACTTAAGGGCATAAAATCAGGTGATAACTCATCACTTAAATCAAGGAGTACAGGCCCAAAATCTATATTGTTTGATTACATATTTAGCATTTACCTCAAATACAAAATGACTAAGCCCTGCAGTACCTATAACACATTCTAGCAACAAATGTCATATCTATATAACTAAACAGCTGAAAACTATAGAGCTGAATATCACAAAGTATAACAAGCTACTGTCATAATCATACGTAGTTTCAAGTAGCTTTAAGGCTAAAAATAAGGAATACATACATAAAAATGTTCTTCTTGCAGAAGAAGAATGATAAGTATGTTTAAGTGGTTGGTTTCCTAATAATGTCCAACACTTACTTTCACTTACAAAGTGTAATAGGTGCCATTTACTCGGTTTAGTTACAATCACATTAGCATTCAAGAAATGAAGTTACTATCTTTCGGCTCAATAAACAGGCATCAAAACAAACTTTCTTACACTTTGTAAATAAATACAAAACCAATCAGAAAAAAATTTGTCATTGGTTTATTGATAATTTGTCTCCTACATCTTTATATTATCGAGGGACTAGTTTCAGAATGCATTGCCCTCATTTTGAACCTCTGTCCAACTAGTATCTGTTGTCTACTCTCCTCTCTCAGGCGTGGAGAGATACAAACACAAAACTATTTATTACCGTTAGCACAAAACACACTGTAAACTCTAATCCTGTTATATTTAACAAACTGCCTTACTAAACTAGACATAATATTTCTGAGAATACAAATAAGCTGAGTTCTGAGTTAAACTGCCCACCAGGATATGGGTTAAAAGTTAATGGCTGGGATTACAGTTGTCTTTGAATAAGTGACTTTAGTTTATTCTTTAATTAAGCGCAAAAGATTGTAATATTCTGCAAGATTGTAATATTGGCAAGATTATTACAAAACATTGCTCAGTCTAACTCACCAGGCTTTTACATAACTTACCTTAGTATTATTACCAATTGATGAAGTTTCTGTTTCCAGCCACCAAGGTTCTTCTTTAATTTCTGTTTTATTATCAATTTCATGATCACTGTTGTATTTGTTACCAATCATTACAGGATCCTCTAGAAGAAATTCTCCCTCATTCTGTGAACCAATGTCTGAAAATAGAGTCTGTTGTTCAAATTCTGATTTCTCATTTATGTCATAGCTGTTGCTCCATGTAGCAGTTTCACTCTTAGGCTGCTTGACAAGATCTTTGATAAAAGGAGTCTCTGATTTAATTTCTGTTTTGACTGTTATCTCACAATCAGTGACATCATTAATGTTTGTGTTTATTGTAACAACTTTGTGAAAGAACTGCCTCTCATTCTCTGAGGCGATGTCGTCTTCAAGAGGATTCTCTTCTTTGATTTCTATTTTCTTATCCATTTCAAATAGCTGTCGAATTGGATGTTGGTGTTATTTCCAGAGATAAATCTGTGAAGAAAAAACCATATTTTATATACCAAAACATATAATTAAATTTAGCCATCAACTTCCCATTTGTTACAATATTTAAGAAGATCAGCACATTGTTGTTTCCCTAGGAAGAAGTTACGGAAGTATTTAACTGTCCGAGATGAGCTCTAATATAGAAAACTGTCTGCCAGGTAGGTTCCTCCTCTATCAATCAGGAACATAAAAGCGTTAAGCCAGGAAGTTTGTCAGAGAAGTGGAAATAAAAATCACTTACTTGCTTGCTATATAAACAATGCAAAAATTAGATAACATTTGCATAGACTAAGAAAATTTTGCAAATTATACAGTAACTCATTTTAATCAGACTAGAATGTTCATGTATTGTTCGCATCTACCTTAAATAGCAAAGTAACAAATAATAATAAAAGTAAAATTACAGCGGCTGCGCCATGGTTGAGTGGCAACACATCTTGGCTCTCACATAGGCAGTCCGGGTTTGATCCCAGGGGAAGGCAAAGTGGCATTTGTGGTGGACAACATGGCACTGGGGTGGGTTTGCTCCCAGTCCTCCGATTCCCCGACCCCCATCATTCCAAAATTACTCCATCCCAGTCGTTGAGCTGACCCTCCATCCCTAATGTCATCTATCAGCTCAATAGGCTTTGGGTATCTCGCTATGAGGGAACCCAAGCACCTTCTAACACCAGCATTAGTGAGCAAGGCAGACAAAAAAAATTGCAGAACGAATAATCAGTGATCAGCATATCAATAAGCTTAAATTAGTGCTAAAATATGACCTACTGGCTTATGTCTGTACCAAGACTCATGTAACTGACAAATTTGATGAATTTCTGAAATATATACTATTATGGAAATAGTGTAATAGTAGGAAATGGAGCTAATAATCAGATAAAACAGTCCCACTAACAAATTGTCTTGGTCTAGGAAGCATTTGCTAATCACAGAAAACAAATAAAAGTCATGATATTAAAGATTAACTCTAATTACTTTGTATTAGGATATGTAAAGAATCTGCTTAACCAAAATGCCTTAAGACCAGCACATCTTGTGTACTTTCACTTCCTGTTGTTAGATAGAATTATCTTCATGGCTAATTTAGTTTAAAGCAGACAACTCTATTACAAAAAGGGCCATGGTTATTATTTGTAGTACCTTTGTTTAAGTTTTAATGTTACTGGTGAATACATATATTCTCTATATAGAATAAAAAGAAGAATTTCAGAAAGTGGAGTGCCATTGTTACTAAAATTAGGCAAGTGAGTCAACCTTGTATATACTTTTCTCCACTTACAAGTTTTTTGATGAACACTAGTTTCTGGGAACTTCTCCCCTATCGTCAATTCTGTGGTTGACTGATGATGCATCCAGTGTCTGCATCTGGTTTGGTGTAGTGCTGCCATCTAATGTCCTGGTAAGTTTGATGACGTCATCTACCGCAGGAATTTCAAAATTCATCAACAGGTCCTGTTTCTTCGTTATAAATATGTTTTCCCAAATCTGTAGTTCCAGAGGTTTCTTTGCCTGTTTGCCTGTTTGATCAGTTCTATTTCTTGTTTTATGTTGTGATTCTCAGACCAAAAGTGATGTGCTATGGCCGACTTGTCCATTTGTTTGAATTTAATATTTGTGAAGTGTTCTTTCATTCTTGTTCCTAGATTCCTTTTGGTCTTACCAATGTATATCTTGTCACAATCCTGGTAACTCATTTGGTAAATGCGTGATAATTGAGTTTTCGGTGTGCTATTTTTTAGAGAGTGGTTTAGCAAGTTGCGGATGTTGTGTTTGTTCTGAGGGGCTAATTTTATGTTGAAGCTCTTAAATATTTTTTCAAATTTTTTCAAGTATTTTGGATGAAATACAATTTTCCATATCTGGTGTTTGGATTTTCTAGTTTTTTTAACGTAGTAATGTCCCTTAAGTTTTTGTTTCTTTTGTGTCTGTAGATCAGTTTTTTGATGAAATTTGTGTTACAGTTGTTCAATTCGGCAACCTGGTGTATGTAAGTGTACTCCTGTTCATATTCTGTTTTTGTTAGCGGAATGTTGATTAATCTGTGAACTAAACTATGGAATACTGCATATTGATGATCTACTGGGTTGAATGGGTTGCATTTAATGTAATTGTCAACATGTGTTGCTTTTCTGTATATTCCAAATTGTAATCCTGTTGGTGTTCTAATGATTTTCAAATCTAGAAAAGCTAGCCATTCATCCTGCTCTACTTCAATGGTGAAAACTATGGATTTTTCTTGTAGGTTTAGCAACTTTATAGCACCCTCGGTTAGTCTTCTAGGGACTATAGCAAACACATCGTCGACATATCTATGCCAACATTTGAAAATATGTGGAAAGTCTTTAGTAATGTGTGTTTCCAAATTAATCATGAACAGATTAGCTAGTAATGGTGAAAGAGGGTTACCCATAGCCAAGCCTGCTGTTTGTTGGAAGATCCTGCTGGAGAACGTGAAGCTGTTTTGTTTAATACATAGGGTGGTTAATTTGATATATTCCTCTATTTTATCATCCGCAGCGTTGCTTTTGGATACCCAGCCTTCATCAATTTTGGAATTTTTTCTACTGGTATGCTCGTGAATAGAGATCTGATATCAAAGGACTCCATCATCTCTACAGTTTTTATAATTGTGTTTTCAATTTTCTTTACTAAATCAAATGAATTCTTTATGCTTAGAGATTCAAATTTTTCAAACTTGTCAAATTCTTCCACCAACCATTATGCCAGTTTGTAAGTCGGGGCATCTATATTGTTAATAATGGGTTGCATGCTGTTGTCTGTCTTGTGAATCTTAGGTAGGCAGTATAATTTTGGCAAATTAGGGTTGTTTACAGTTATGCTATTTTTCATCTTATGTGACACTATGGTATTTACTTTAATTGCTTTTTTGGTGGTTTCTATGTATTTCTTTAATGGGTTTTTGGTTTTTTGGGTTTTTAATGGGTTTTATTCTGGATTTTGTAATAGATGTTCGACTCGCTGGTTGTAATCATTTCGGTCCATAATGACTACCGTGTTTCCTTTGTCTGCTTTCAGATGTAAAACTGGTTTTTGGTCCCATGTTTGAATAATTTGTTTATAGTTATTTTCATGTCCGAATGTCATCCCCTTGAGAATTTCTAAGCATTTTGATTTAACTAATGTTTTTTCGCTACCATTTTCCAAAAAGTTCGACGTTATGGTGACATCAGCGATGTAATCATCTAAATTGCCTGAGTTGCCGACACAAGTTTTAAAACCTTTGTTTAAAAATTTTAACTCTTTTTCAGTGAAAGTTTGGGAAGAGATGTTGACTACATTTTCTGGTGTTTTTGTGACACGGCAGTACTGGTTGAGTGGGTTTCTTGTTGGTCTCCTTTAGCGTAATTTCTGTACTTTCGATTTAAGAAACTGTGTTTTTTCTTTCATGTTCAATTTCAATATGTCGTGTAATTTTGTTTCGAAATGTGTCCAAATTATAAAAATTACCAAATAAAACTTGTAAGTGGAGGAAAGTATATACAAGGTTGTCTCACTTGCCTAAGTTTAGTAACATATATTCTCTGTTATAATCTACACAAAAGTTAAAGGTATATGGAGGCAGACCATGTTGTAGACTCGAGCAAATCCTAAGCTTGCTCCTCCTACCAGTGCTGCCGAATGTGGTAGACGCATCTCATGTGCCTAAACTGAGAACATAATTAATTATGCTCGGATATTAATATTTGAAAATGACAGATGCTGATCTCATAATAACAAAGAATTCTATTTTCTGATCATGACCATACAAAACCCAATATCTACAATACAAGGAACGCGAGCGATACATGTGTTATCTTTCATATAGTTCTGGTTAGCCAACATCCATTCACTCAACACAGATAAGTGTTATTTATTTATTTGTAATTTATGTCCTTTAACTTTTTAAGTCATATCGGATGATGAATGGAATGGGTGAAATGATGCTCAAATGGGCCCGGGGTCCATGGAGCTTAGAGTTACCCGACATTCGTCTTCTAGGATAAGGGAAACCCCCGGAAAAAACCTTATCCAGGTAACTCACTCTGACTGGGATTTGAACTCGGGACCTCTTCAACGTGAGGCAGACATGCTACTCTCTAAGCTATCGAGGCAGGCACAGATCAGTGTGAAAAATAACAACATTCCTTCTTGACAACACCTAACTCAAGCATAAATAAACAGTACACTTTCTGCACGCAGTCTGAAACAGACAGATTTAATGTTTAGTTCGTCTTCAGAGTACAGGTTTGTAATTTTGTTACAGTGAATGACATGGTTATGTCGTGAGTCAAATCCGAGCTGAAATATTGCTAATATTACAATAAATTATTACTATACACATATATTTTCTCCAGTAATTGTGATCTGAATGCGTGAATATGTCGCTCGAAGCTGGAACAAGTGATTTTTCAGTCAACAAACATGAATTGATTATTTTCACGGCAGAAGAATTATATACAATATGAACAAGTTTTTAGGAAAGCTCTCCAATCAAGAATATAGAACAACTGTAGATTTTGAAAAAGCCCAGCAATTAACTGTAGAGGCTAGTGATGTACGTAGTGTGCACATAGTGTCACTAATTTGTAGTGAAGCAGCTTCAGCATTCGAAAAAAGGAGCGTGCCTGTGTTTCAATCTCCGGTAAAGACCCATGAAGTTGGAAGGCGAGTTGCAGGATTGGATAAAGTGCTTGTTGTTGCACTGCTGTGACATGTGTCAAGATAAGATTTTAATGTTTTAGGAATATTTAATGTGTCGTTTAGTTACAGGAAAAATAGGCAGAACCTTTGCTGGTGTAAAACGAAATATGTGCAGAACCTCTACTGGTAAACCAACTACACTTGGCAACAGCACTTTGCTTGAGCATTGGTCAGCGTTCACATGCCTTTAACTTTTGCGAGGTTTATAAGCTACCTTCCTGCTCTGCTTGAATACAGTAAAACAAATGCAGGCAATATGCACAGACTGGCAAATAGTTTAGAACTGTTCCAAAAAGTATATTACCCTTCTGCAATAAAACTTTATACTAACCTTCCATTCTACCTGAAACAACTTAGTAATCCTAAACAATATAGCATTTTCCAGAAAGGTTTAAAGTCATTATTATATACTCACTCCCTATATAACTCTGAGATATTTATTAATGTCCCATACAGCAGGTAAATTTTCAAAACTTTGTTCCGACTACATGCAACGGTAATTGCATTCTGTTGACCTACAACAATGCATGTTCTGAGGTTAATGACGCCCAATATGGTCTAGCGTTAACATGCTAGCTTCTGGTACAAACCTGGCAGAACATAATAGACTTTATCACATGTAAAAATTCTTAGCATGGCTTCCTTTGGAAGAGAAGTAAAGCCTTGGTCCACTTTTGAAGGTGGTACCATTTACGCTACAGAGACATGCAAACATCTACGCTTCCAATTGAAAATATCCTTCAACTAGATCATTACCATTGCATAGATTATGGGACATAACTCAATGACAGGCAGCCTGCCTCGGTAGCGTAGATGGTAGCATGTCTGCCTAATGTTCAAGAGGTTCCAAGTTCAAATCTCGGTTAGGGTGAGTTACCTGGATAAGGTTTTTCCGGGGTTTTCCCTTATCCTCACAGACAAATGTCGGGTAGCTCTGACCTCCATGGACCCTGGAGACATTTGAGCATCATTTCACCCACCTCAAAATGATCTGAGTAGAGAACTGTAGATTTTTAGTTTTGTTGATGAATTCCAACAAATTTTTAATACTTCTCCCACTGACCGAATGGTATCTTTTGATGTAATCTCTTTGTTCCCAAGTGTTCCGAGAGACAAACTCATAGAATACATGCAAATATGGCTTCAGTCCCAACAGTTAGACCAAAACATCATAGAGGAATACCTTCACTTAACTAATTTTTTCATTGAACAGTCTGTTTTTACATTCCTTAAAATGTTTTTCAAACAAAAATCAGGATTATCTATGGGCAGCCCATTGTCCCCATTTTTGGCAGACCTCTTCATTAGCTTTTTGGAAACCCATATCTCAAAGGCATTCCCACTAATTTTCAAACATTCGTATAGATATGTGGATGACATTTGGGCAATAGTAAATGAGAAACAAGTGGATGATGCATTAAAACTACTTAATTTACAAAATCCTGCAATAAAATGTTCCATAGAAAAAGAGACAAACAATGAAATCCCTTTCTTAGGTTTGAAACTTACCAGAAAACATAATAAACTTGAATTTGGCATTCATAGAAAGGAAACACACACAGAAAATGTCATAAAATCAGATGGACATAACCCAAAACAACACAAGCATGCTGTTATCAACAGTTTAACTTACAGGCTTGTTAATGTACCTTTAAACAAGATAGAATATATCAAAGAGTACAATAATATCATTCACATTGCAAAATACAATGGATTCAGTGCTGAATTGGTCAACAAGAAAATTGATAAATTCAAAAGACAACAAAGATGCAAACAAGTAACTACTCTTTCTCCAATCAGCAATGAAACTTCATACAGAAAATTTACATATCATCCCAGAGCTACACACCTTTTCCAAAAAGTCTTCAAAGAACACAATATTACTTTGGCCCCACAGAACAAATTTAGTGTACAACACCTTTTCAGTAAGGTGAATGACTATTCATGTACAAAGATTTGATTGTTCTATTGCTGCAAGAATACTTGAAATGTCACAAAACACTGCACCGATTTTGCATAGCTGCCATCTATGAAAAGCAAGTGAAGGAATTTCAATTTCAATTTATTCATCCCCTATATTTCATACAGAGGATACGTCATTCTACATTATAAGAAAAACATAAAAATACACCCAAAAGTCTACTATATGCACTGCTTAGAAACTAAAATGTACAATGATTATTTTCCATTTTTTGTTTTGTACTCTTCCACACTATAAAAAGCTTGTCCTGACAAATACCTTTTTATATTCTTACTATTACATAGTTTAGTAATCTTTATTTTACCTGGCAATCTATTATATATGTCTTTTCCGATACTTTCTAATGATCTGTTGTTTAGTGTTCCCCTTAGTGTGGTCCTAAAATTGTCAGCTTTATTTGTTACATTATATGAGTGTACATTACAGTTCTTTTTACATGTATCCCTTTCTATTACATATTTAATGCTTTCATATATGTATAAGCATGGGACGGTTAAAATATTATGCTTCTTAAATATCTGCCTACAGCTACATCTTCTCTTAACATTTTCAATTATTCGGATGGCTTTCTTTTGTAATCTAAAAAGTTTTAACACCTCTTTTGCATTTATAATACCCCATAAAGATATCCCATATTTTATATGGGAATAGATAAATGCATAATACACTTGTTTTAAGGTTTTATTATCCATAGTTTGTCTAACTTGTTTCATTACGTATATACCTTTATTTAGTTTTTTATTATATGTTCTATGTGTTGCTCTGACCCTAGGTGTTTATCAATTACTACCCCCAAAAATTCTGTTTGGCATGTTTCTGGAATACTTTCACCATCAGCAGTAATTTTTGTATTTGTTGAACACTTCTTGAGATCGAAATTTATTCAGCATATCGAGATTCAACCGTATTGGAACACCACAGTGAAGCGAAAAATTATTAAATTTTAGATGAGTCGCATTTTTTACACATCTGCTTCACTTTCGTACCTATTTTGAGGACATGTTTCGCAAATCTTCGTTTGCATCTACGGCTCTTGTGCGACTCTTGTAACACTCTTGTGTTACTCAGTCGCACAAGAGCCGTAGATGCAAACGAAGATTTGCGAAACATGTCCTCAAAATAGGTACGAAAGTGAAGCAGATGTGTAAAAAATGCGACTCATCTAAAATTTAATAATTTATTCAGCATGTTTTATTTAAATTTACCATTAGGTCTAAGTTTAAGAAATACTGTTTTACTATTTTTAGGATTTCCTTTGCTTTATCTTCCACTTCTCTTTCTGTAGATTCATTTATTATTATGGTTATATCATCTGCATATCCTATTACAGTACCACCGTGCTTCCTTATCAACTCAAAAAGGTTATTTATATAAAGTAAAAATAAAAATGGTCCCAATTTTGAACCTTGAGGTATACCTGATGTTACATATCCCCAGTCTGACTTAATATTTTCAATTTCTCCCTTTGTGTTCTTAAAATTTACTTCCACCCATTGCATTTGCTTTTTTAGATAAGATTCAACCCAATCTTGTGCAATTCCTCGTATCCCATATCTGTTTAGTTTTTCTATTAGTAGTTTTAAGTTAAAGCAATCAAAAGCTTTACTTAGATCTATGAACACTGCAATTACCGTTTCTCTTTTATTTAAGGCATTTATTATTGTGCTATTCACTTTATCTATCGCTTGTATTGTGGATTTGTGTTTTTGAAATCCATATTGTTCCTCCGCTATTATGTTCAGTTTTTTAATGTAAGACGGTAATTGTTCTAAAAATACCCCTTTTAGGATCTTCGAGTAACTACCACATAGTGTAATCGGTCTATAATTTTCCTTTTCTAACTTTCCACCTTTCTGTTTGTGTATTGGTCTTACAATAACTTTTTTTAGTGTATCTGGAAAAATTCCCTGTGTCAGAGGCATTTATAATATGGCTCAATACCTCTGCCGTTTCCAGCTTTATACCTTTGACAATTTCGTTTGAGAGTTCATCCAAACCGCTAGATTTTTTTAATTTTAACTTATCTATTTCTTTTATTACATCGTCTTTAGTTATCTCAAAAATTGCCATTGACTTTAGCTGTGTTTTCTGTGTGATTAAGTTTTTGTCCTGTGAAGAAGTATTTATGGTTTTGACTTTTTTAACTATGTTTAAATAGTGGTTATTAAATATATTACAAATCTCTTTTGGACTTTCAATTACTTTATCATCATGCTTTATTTTTATGTTTTCAATTTGTTTACTCTTATTATTTTTATGGATTCTGTTTACAATATTCCATATTGCTTTTACTTTATTTTCTGATCTTTCAACTATTTCTCTATTGTAATTTGTTTTTGCAATTTCTATAACTCTCTTTGTTATTACATTATAGTCATTTATATATTTTAATGATCTTTCATTCATATGTCGTGTTTTTATTAAGTTTAGAAAGTGCATTCGTTTGGGGGATATTTTTATACCTGTTGTCATCCAGGGTTCCGGTTTTTTATTTTTTCCGCCTGTGCTAATTTTAATCCTTGTCAATGGGATTTCGGTGACTAAACCGCACTTTATTATTTTATTGAATATATCATATTTTTCGTTTACATTTTGACTTTCATATACCCTATTCTAATTTGTCTGTTTCAAATAATCTCCAAATTTGTTTATGCTTTCATTATCTACTTGCCTTTTATATATAAAAATATTTTGTATTTTTTCTTTCTGTGTGTTAATTTTTAATATTTTCCCATAGTGATCTCCTATCCCTGTTTTTATTACCGATGCTTCCCATTTCAATTTTGGAAAATTTGTGAAAACACTGTCGATGCAGGATTGCGAAGTCTTAGTTACTCTAGTGGGTTTACCTACTCTCGTTGATAAATTCTGTCTGTCTAGTAGTTCAGTCATTGCGTGTTTTTCTTTGTTATTTTTAAGCATGTCGATATTTAGATCTCCCATTATTATTAACTTGTTATTCTTTTGTAATAGATTTAATAAATTTTCTAAATTATTGAAAAATATTTCTCTATCTCCTGATGGGGATCTATATACCCCAATAACTATTATATTACTTTCTCTTTCAATTATCTCAATTGCAGCCACCTCACAAAGTTTATTCAACAACAAAATTACTGCAATTTATCTCCTTAAACTTTATATTGTTTTCAACATAAATAGCTACACCCCCACTTAGATACCCTTGCCTGCAGTAATGAGCCCCTAGTACATAACCTTGATAATTATTTGCTAGCACCTCTTCCATTTTTAGGCCATGCTCCGTTAAGACCATGATATCTGGTCTGATCTAATTTACATTTATTTCAATAGATAACCTCTTATTGCTAAAGTATTGTACATTTTGGTGAAATAATATTAATTTCCTCCCACTTTTGTTGATTTGTTTTCTTATGCTTTTTCCAGTATCATATCCTACTTTCTTCCTGTGTCTGTTTGTCATGCTATTTTGTATTTCTTCTGAATTTGCCCTACTATGATTTTTTGTTTCTTTAACATCATCTGCTATCTTTATTAGTTTCCCTGTCCCATGCAAATGCTTACAATGTTTTCAGTTGCCTCGCCCAAGGCAAAAGCTCCCTTTCTATTAAATGTAACCCATCTTTTCCTATACATTATCAAAAAATAAAAACAATTTATATCAACAAAAATTGCCTTCAATGCTTCACAAGCCCATTGAATACCTATATTTATAGCCCTTATGTGTTCAAAATTCACATCTCTTCTTCTTGCAATACTGTTTACTACAATTCTTCCCACTGGAAAGCACTTATCATTGAGTACACCTCCCCCATCACTTCATCTGCACTGTTGTTTCCTGAAATGTCGTTTGTGCCGACATGCAGCATCACTACTTTGGCTTCTTTTGCACCAGCTTCTTTCTCCAAAACATTTGGCAGATACTGCACTTCCATCCCCCTAAGTACGTTTACATCCATTTCACTTTTTATCACTACGTCTTTTACTATGGAATCACCATACACTATAACCTTCTTTGCTTCTTTCTTCTTTTTTGTTTGTTTCTTCTCCTTGCCTCTCCTGTTTCATCTGCGGTTTGTTTACTATCCTGTAGCGTGATTTAAAAAGTCTTTGGGTTTCAGCATGACCTTTTACTTCTGGAGCTGTCTTGTTTTCTTGGTTGCTGAAAATCTGGAAACGATTTGAAGTAACGATGCCTTGCGTGCTTGTGCATTTCCTGATTGGATTGGATTTTTAGCTCCGTAGAAAATGATTTTTCTTCGTTTACGAGCCGTAGATTTGTTTTAAGTTCTTGATTTGCTTGTTTCAGCAGGTTGATTTCTTCAGCAGCTTTTTTTAAATCCCTATTTAGGATATAATTACCATGTGTAGCGTCACAATTGTTTCTTCTTCTCTGGTCTTGTGTTAGCAATTTTGGCCTATCACTTTTCTACATTTAAACAATTTCTATCTTCATTTCCCATGGCGTATTTTCCACTTTTGTACACTGTATCACTAAATTTTTCCTCGATTTTCCATCGTTTTCTCATTATTTTTCAAAATTTTTTGCGCCTTACTTCTCGTCAACACTGAAACCTTGACTACTGTGTTCTCCTGAAGAAGCAAGCTAAAAACTTCTCATACTACATTTTTTTATAACATATATCAATGTACTGGGGAAAGTATACTTCTAGTTATAAGTCTATGTAGAAAACTGATTTAGTATCTTATTGATTACTAAATACTTTGCCTTATTTGAAAACAGAAAGGTTTCATTGCATATTTTGTAGTAGCTAACAGAAGTTTATAAGTTGCTGAAACAATAATAAAATTACCAGAAGTGGGTTATTATAAACTGTAATTGAAATTTAAATCCTTGCCATTATAAAAGGAAAAAGAATGGGAACCTATCAGCAAATAACATTCTGAAAATGTTTAATAGCTGAGAGAGAATTCATACTCGTTCTCAATTAAACAGATGTGGATTTGAAATCCAAGAGGGTTCTATCTATTACAATTTACATGTCAAAAATGTATAATACAGGTTCATAATAAACAGGAATTTGAAGAAAATTCAAGGTAAAATGCTGTACAAATGCATGATATATGAATGAGTAACTAACAGTGAAATACATTTAAATTTATGGAAAAAAATGTTGGAAATGCGAAGTTCATAACATATATTTGTGTCTCTTCACTGAATTCAATAGCTGTTTGTTCTCACTGTCAGCAGTCTTGATGAGAGCAAGATGTCCTTGAAACTGACCAAGACACAAACAACCTAAGTGTTTCAATTCAAACTAAATTTTTCTACAAATTCACAAAATATGTTCCTTCTATAAATATCTTAAACTGATGGCATTTTAATTATCCTCATGAAGAAGCTGTTTTAAGAGCACAAAAATACCTTCATCATAAGGGACTGCTTAGGAAGAGAGAATATTCTTCAAAACTTGTGCATTAATGAAAGAGAACTCTCATACCAAAGTTGCTATCAGGCAATTAATCTCTAAGTTATTCTTACACTCCGTCTCTCAACATACATATCTATTTACTATTTAATATTGACTTTGAAATCTACTTCCACTTAAATATTGTTATTAAAGGTTTTGGAGAATATAATGCGCCTCATCAGTAGTTGATGAAGTAAAAATACAGTTTGTATTTGATCAACGCACATGTAAATATATAGAATGCTGCGTCGTATCTGCAGATTCAGTCATGCCACAAATTTCATTATGTCATTTGATGGAGTAATTATTATACAGTAAAATTTGAAAGAGATATGTATATACTTCAAAAATCACTCTACAGCAATCAAATATATCCACCCTATACACAATAATTTTATACATCAATTTTTTTCTATAATACACATCCTCAATATGGAAATGGAAGGAAAATTTTAAAATTACTCCTCAATTGTACAACATGGTAGAAAAGACAACAGTAATGGACTATTGTATTTATTGTTATTCTCATCTAAATTACCTCATTCTGTTTAGGTTCTTACTTCCTTGATTGAGACAGTTAAGAACCTTCAGCAGTTAAAATTACATGTCCATAAAATCAGACAGATTATTAAAACTCAGTGAAATGATGTGATTGACACAAATGAGAATGTTGAACCTTCTGAAATAATGATGCACTTCTAATGCTGTGAAACTCAAATTTACCCAACTTTAAAAATAAAACGTGGAATAAAATGTGGGTCAAATGTGGGTGGGGGGGGGGGGATCTAGAGGAAAGTGTAGTGATGGAATGGAAGACAAAATTGCACCAGCTAATTGTACATGATATTCCTAAATGTGTATTCACTGCCAGGACAGTTTTCTCATATACTGCCTTAAAATCTTTCTTATTTGAAGTGAGAAAGAGTGTCAGCAGAAAACTGCTCAACAAAATACTGTATAGCTGTATGGAAAAAAAAAATGGAAAAGTCAATGGTTACTGGTAAGGTGACAAAATTTTGCTGTTTCAAAACTCCAGACTTCATCCAGCTTCCAGTCACACAGTAAGCAATAAAACGGAGGGGATAGTCAGTGGTCTTATGGAAGAAGGACAGAGCTCTTACAATTCCAGAATGAAAAAAAAAATCCAAATATTCCTTTTTATAGATAGCGCAACATGCCACCCTAACATGAAGTTATTGAATGTAAAATTTGCTTGGATATCACCCAGTACAACTATCATCACACAAGCATGCACCAGAGAGTTATTACATATTCAGGTTCCATTATGGGTTTATATTAATTGTTTGAAGAAACTGAAAGTGCATTTGCTCTTGCACAGTCAGTTTTAGTCCTGAATGCAGTGAACTGAACTGGTATTGCAGTAAGGCAGTTAAAGCCAAATAAAAAATAAAAAAAATGCTCTTGCAATCATTGAAGCTGCAGAAAATGCAGAAACAAGCACTGACTTAATTCAAATGTGGAACATTTCATGTAGTCCGAAGTGCTGCAGTAGAAATGATGAGCAACGTTGTACTTTGGCAAAAGTTCTAATAGAAATCCACAATGCAGATGATAATGAAAACCAGAAAGAAAAGGAATATTCAAAAGTGGAAAATTAATATACCTGAAAAAGCAGTTACATGCATAATCATGGATTGGCAAAATACAATAATTCTTCCAAGCCATTGAAGCTACTCTTTAGTGCAAAAAGTTGCATAGAGAAAAACAAATGTGAACAGAAAATTCAAACAGACCTTCCACCTGGTTGCCAAAAAGCAAGTAACATGCAAAGGAGTCAATAATAGGAATAACAACATAAGAACCCCATAATATAAATTACAATTCAGGTTCTAATATTGTGTCAGTGTACTGTAAAAAATACCTGCAAATATGTGAACATCAACAGTACAGCAGTTGAAGTATTTAATTAAGTGCATAATCACAAATACTTACACATGTATGATGCATGGTAATCAATAAACTATACATAATCTATTGCACTTTGTGTAATCTGGAAAATTGTGCAATTTGGAAATTTGTTTTGCTTCTGTATGATTGCAATTAGAGAATAAATAAATAAATAAATATATATATATATATATATATATATATATATATATATATAAAGTAAACATTACACAAAAGGCAGAAGATTTGTAATTCAAAACAGTCAAGTCTTACCTTGAGGATTTTGCTGGAGGAAGTTCCCCATCGTGTAACAGAATAATTAAAATATAAAGTTTCACATAATTATCTAAATAGTGTTAAATGTCTTATTAACACAGTTAAAAGATTCTCTACATGTACCAGTTAATCTACTCTGTGACTGTTACGTCATGCTATACAGCATTATACTATGCTGCTTCAGGTCATTCACCTTTTTCCTTAAACACCCTCCAAAGTTCCTCATATCAGACGATGAATGAAATGGGAAGATGATGCTCAAATGAACCAGGTTCCACAGAGCTTCTGGTCCCCCTAAAATCATTCACGATAAGGGAAAACCTCAAAAAAGAACCTAATCCACCTAACTTATCTTGACTGACACTCAAACTCAGAACCTCTTGAATGTGAGACAGATAGGCTACTTGCCCACTGCAGAAGTGGCAGGTTATTCATTGCATACTACATCATTTGAGTGGATCCATAACTGAAGGTCTAATGGGTTAAGGTCACTGAACTTCCACACTTGATCTATCCTGGAATGATTGGCATATACAGAAACTGAAATGCACAGTTGCACAAAACATAATGCATAGCAAACTGCTTAAATACATTGTTGGAGTGAAGAACAAAACTATGAAAAGTGAAACTGCATTACAATGAATACAGAGTGAAATAAAGTTTGGGAATCAGAGTAAACAGGAAAAGGCAAAGGGAAACAAGAATGGCAATGCAATGGATCAGAAAACAGGTGGTAATTTGGCAATGATATAAAGATGTAGAGACATAGCAAGGTAAGGGACTGTAAGAGGTAGAGGAAAAGATATGAACAAATGTGATGCTAGTGAAGTAAAATAATTTGTATTAGGGAAAAGGGACAAAGAAATGAGATGATGTACAGAGGGGGAATATTGAAAAGTAAGATAATCTATAAAGAATGTAATTTATTGAAGAGTTGCACGCTTAGCCGAGGCCCAGCTCAGAGTTAGTCCAAGATGTATCTCTTTTTGTACCTAATAAATTATATTCTATTCTATTGCACAAGACCAAGTACTACAAAAATGCACTATTTTAGAATTAATTTTCCTTAAAATAACTTCCAAAGTATATATAAGTACAACAGCATGGTAATGGTATTCATATAGACCTGACTTCAGTTGATAACTATGATGGAGTTCATGATTCAAACCTTACTGCTATCCAGACATATTACTCCTCACTTCTTGATTTAGAGATCAGAGCTAAGTCATGATGGCATTCTGGCCAGCACATATCACCTGACCTAATCACCATGGCCAACCAACACACGACGTAATCCTTGAATCTGCAGGTACAACAGCAGCATTTCTTCACCTGAGAACTCTACAGCGAATGCTTTTGGGTAGGAAATACTAAACAGGAAACAGTTCAACTCTCAACTGGCATTAGTCCATAACTTTATTTTTCCTCCACTTAGGGAGTAAAAGAAAAAAAGGACAAGCTGACAATTCCTAAATGACTTACAAACAAAACGTCAGGTGAATTCTCAACAATTAAACCATGGTCAACAGTCCCAGAAACTACAATGTTGGAGTATATAATTAGCATTTACCTTAAAACAAAATAACATAACCCATGTGATACCTAGAACATATTCAGTATCAAGTTATATACTTAACTCAACAACTGAGAATTGTATAGCTGAACATAAAAAGCTCTGCAATTGTAACATGAAGGCACAATTATATGTAACATATTAATGAATTTAGAGTTTTTCAGTAAAACTTTTCATACTGATGTAACACACAAATTTACTCTACTGAACACTTCAACTTCAGGTATTTCAATATTTGAATAATGATCCACAATGTCATCCATGTTGCTTGAAGCTGGTGTCCATTTTTTTAATCATCTACATATTTTTGCCACACATCAGCAATAACTTCTCATTATGTAATTTCCCACACACAACTAGATTGCCATCAAAATGGAGAAAGGTGTCAGCATTTGTACCCTTCCATAGAGCTAGTTCATTTATAGCCACAATTTCATTACTACATGTATCATCACTCATCTTTATGATACCAGATTTAAAAAAGCAGTTTGATTGTGGAGTATGAAGTGAATCTGCTTCTTTTTATTTAAATACATAAAATATGAAGCTCTTAACAGTGAAGCAAACAAATATATACAAATATAATAATTTGTAACTTAAAACTTCATTTATTTTATTAGAAATGATAAGTTTTATAAATTCTCCAGGATCGCGATTTCATGTAAAATTATACACATCTTCAGCTGGAAGCAAAGCTGTCGCCATAGTTACAAACGCTACATGTTGATATGTTATTGTTAGTACTACCAAAATCTGAAAGCAAAACAACTTTAAAAACAGGATGGACTGCTGGTATTTCAAAATTCATTATGCGATGTATGATTTTTAAAATAAATATCTTAAATCTATCAGACCATTTAATTGTTTTAATAATTTAATTTCTGGATTTATTTGATGGTTAAATGACCAAAGATGATCTGCTACAGCCGATTTATGAGTCTTTTCATACTTAATGTTACGAAAATTTATTAAAAATTTATTGCATTTCTCTATAAAAAATAAAATTCCTAATAATAAAAAATCTGGTATATATCAGTTTAATTGTCTTGATTGTGATAAAGTTTATATTGGAAAGACAAAACTAATTTAGAAACCAGAACAAAAGAACATCTTCGTAACATTAAGTATAAACAAACTGATAAATCGGCCGTTGCAGATCATTTAACCATGAAATAAATTTATAAGTTAAATTATTAAAACAATTAAATGGTCCGATAGATTTAATGGTTTGGGAACAAATATTTATTTTAAAAAACAAACATTGGCAGTCAATTCTGTTTTTATATTTATTTAACATTCAGATTTTGGTAGTACTAAGAAGAACGTATCAACATCTAGCATTTGTAACTATGGCGACAGCTTTGTTTCCAGCTGAAGATGTGTGTATAATTTTACATGAAATCGCCACCCTAGAGGCCGCGCCATGGCTCAGTGGTTAGACCGCTTGACTCTCACCAAGGCAGCCCGGGTTCTATCCCAGGCAACCGCAAAGTGATATTTGTGGTGGACAACATGGCGCTGGGGCGGGTTTTCTCCGGGATATCCGGTTTACCCCGCCATCTCATTCCACCGGTGCTCCATCTTCATCTCATGTACCATCAGTGTCATTGCCTGCGGTGCCATATGTTGTAAAAGCGGGCGTTAAACACTACACATTTCATTTCCACCCTGGAGAATTTATTAGAATTATCATCATTTCTCATAAGATAAAGGAAGTCTTAAGTTACAAATTATTATATTTGTATATATTATTTTTATTTCTTACTGATTCAGATGTCCAATTTCTTTAACTACTGTTCCATTAAAATCATATGCACTAGGTTTAGCATTTAATTTGCCGCAAATTGTTTTCACTGTGATTCCATTCAAACTATCCTGATATTCACAATTTCAGATAAATTTATCACTTCTTTCAGAATGTCACCACTGACTGATAGAGCTGCAGCTTGTTTGTACTGGAGCCACTGAAAAGTGCCAGTTCCAAATCAGTATATCTCCCTACTTGCTAATGGCAACGTTTAGTTGATTTTGCACCCAATGTTAAAAGATCATCCAAAAAAGCATTTCTGTTACTGGCGACCGTACACAGCGTGGTATAAGCAATTTTTCAGTCTGAAGAAAATTCCAATTTTGTTTTATGTCTATTAAGCTTCAATGCTCATATGAACTTTACTTTCTGATGTAATGCATAACATTTCCTTTTTCCTTTCTCCACACTGATTAAAAGCAATGAGAACAGAAAATCAAAACCGCTGTTCAGTAGTTAACATGAGATACTTCTAGTTTGTTGCTACACCACTGGAGTGCCAAAAGCAAACATTTGTCTTTTATTCTTGTGGCTGAAAGCTGCCCACACAGGTTGCATCTTTATCATCAGCAATAAGGAAAATATGTTTCGCATTTCTTTTCAGATAGCGTATGCTGAATGCTCATTTAGTTACATAAAATTAAGTTGTATTTCACTGATAATTAAAATGTATAACAGTAAATTACAAATAAATAAGGTTCTATTTCCATTACATAGAAAATAAAGCTAGTTACAGTGAAGTAATAAATATTACACAAATATAAATATTTGTTAATGAATCTCCACTTATCTTAAGAAGTTGATGTTAATACTTCTTTCTTCTTTCTATGATCGACTTCGAAGGCACATCACATTTGTCTTCAGTTGATTACAAAGAAACTCCGTTGTTAAGAAAATCTCGGTTACCATGTTTTTTCTTTTGTTATGTTATATTTTCAGCATTACCAACATCTGAAGATGAAACAAAGCTAAAAACAGAATCAATTGCTGGTATGTTAAAATTCATTATGCAATGTTTAATTTTTAAAATAAATATTTTTTCCCACACCATAAAACCTATGGGGCCATTTTCGGTCATTTAACCATGAAATAAATCCTGAAGTTAAATTATTAAAATAATTAAATGCTCCCATAGATTTAATAGTGTGGGAAAATATATTTTAAAAACTAAGCATCGTGTAATGAATTTTGACATACCGGCAGTTGATTCTGTTTTTAGGTTTGTTTCATATTCAGATGCTGGTAATGCTGAAAACATAACATAACAAAAGAAAAAACATGGTAACGAAGATTTCCTTAACAACGCAGTTTCTTTGTAATGAACTGAAGACGAAATCGATCTTAGTCTTCAAAATTGATCTTAGAAAGAAGAAAGAAGTATTAACATTAACTTCTTAAGATAAGTGGAAATTCAATAACAAATATTTATATTTGTGTAAAATTTCTATTTCCATGTTTCTAAATTACACTTTTTCTGGAAGCTACAAATATTTAAGTAGAAATACAAGGCACTTAGAACTGAGATACATATAAAAAGGCTACCTTCATTACTCTGTGTGTGTGCATACATGTGTGTGCATGTGTGTGTGTGTGGGGGGGGGGTGCACGTTATGCTATGTTTTCCAACAATGTCAAACACTTTCTTCCCCTTACCAAATTGAAAATGTACCACATATTAGGTTTAGTTACAATCATATTAGCATTCAAGAAACAAATGTTAAAGTTGTTTTGGCTCAGTAAAACGGCATTAAAATAAACCTTTCTTTCATTATGTACATAAATATAACACTTCTTAAGTTAATTGATGGAAATTAATCATTTCTTCACACTAGCTAATTGCTGGTAGCAGACTAATGGGTCGATGATTTTCGATGTTTTTAGAATCCTTGCCAGGTTTGGGGATGGTAATGAGCTTGGCATGTTTCCATTTTTTGGGAAAGTATGAGAGAAGGAGCAGGCTATTGAAGAGATGGACTATTAGTGCTATCCAGCTTTGCGGGAGTACCTTGAAGGCAGCGTATGGTATATGATCGTAACCAGCAGCTTTGTAAGGTCGGTAAGGTCGGACTGAAGCAATTAAGCCTTTGACCTCAGCGATGGTGGTGGGGTGCACTTCATCTGAATTATAGGGAGAGGCAAGGAAGTGTTGTACCTTTTGTTCGATTTCTGCGACCTGTTCATGGTCGGGGGATTCTGCAGGATGGAAAGTAGCCGCCAGGTGTTCGGCTAGGAGTTCCACTTTTTCTCTGGAGGATTGTGCTATTTGTTGACCGTCGGTAAGTGGCGGGTCAGAGGTGGGTATGCGGAACAGAGCCTTAGACATCCTCCAGAGAGAGACATCAGTGGTGTCGAGTGTACATAATTTTCTCTCCCATTGGTCGTTGAAGTGGTCTGCAAGTTTCAGCTTCACTGCTGCTTGGAGGCGATTCCATTCCCTCTTATCTTGTGGTTGGCACGTGTTTTGACATTTTCGCCGTGCTCTGTTTTTGGCTGAGATGAGTTGGCGCAAATGTTTTGGGAGGGGTTTAAGGGGACTATGTGGAGATTTCCGGGCAGGAGTTGCTTCGCGCATGGCATCAGCCATGGTGGTGATGAACTCCTCCAGATCGTCAGCTGCCGCAATTGTTGTGCAAGGGTGAATATGGGGGGGTTTTTCGGCCATGATAATTGAGAATTTGCTCCAGTTGGTTTGTCGGGGATTTGCATGAGAAGGTAAAGATTTAGGTGTTAATTTTGCCTTATAGAGTAGGATGATGGGAAAATGGTCGGAGGAAAGTTCAGGAAGAGAAAATATTGTTGGATGACTACGTATGTTGCACAGTAGAGCTATATCCAGCCAATCAGGAGG